>LD347793.1:72541-98962 GCA_001465055.1 Ptychodera flava | reverse complement strand
ATTATCTTTTTTACCCTAGATGATGTTGATTATTGGACCTGTTTTTGATCGCTTGTTGCACGCTGACTCGCCGTCAACTTTTCTCACTAAATTACTCAGTCGATATGAAAACTACCTACAAAAGCACACCACTCCTCTCATGGAAGCACCCGATGGTATTTATCATCAGCAAAGCAAAGCTTTTACCAAGGCCAAGATACTTTAGCAAGTAAAACAGCAACATATCGGATATCTGTCTATTCTCTACAGGAATCCGTAAAGAATGAGGGCGCTAAGTTTGACGTCATCCATCTTATTCAGATGATATACTATGTCGACGACATAGAAAACTTGACCAAGGATTTATACCAGCGGTGTTTAGAGAAGGACGGCATTATAGTCATCGTCATGGTCGCTGGTAAGGTGAAAACCTACACAATTGGCATACAATTAGCATACACTAGTTTTCTACTTTTAAAGTTAACAACTGTCCTACGATGATTGCGATTATTTTAATTTTTGAACATCAGTACAATATCGAACATTTGTGCATAGATTTATGTTAAATTAATATGAAAAGCATCTTTATTGGCGTTTATTCAAACCAATATGATTTCATGCCGTGACGCTGAAGCGGTTGTAATCACAAGAGTGCAGGTGGACGAGGATGATAATGATACAGTGCGTAATATGAACCAAAGGTGAAAAAACAATCCACTGTTAGGCCAAGAAAAATAAAAAGTACGTTTGTTTCTCATCCTCGCGCGCGTCAATTCAGACCTGCCGCGTCAACCTTTTTTCTGCTCATGAGGAAATAAAAAAAACGGTTAATTTTACCGCAAAAATACGTGACGATAGTGCATAACACAGCGCTGTATAAAACACAACTTAAAACAAAATAACTGACACTAACATTCCATTCAGAACTGTACACATATGTCACTGTTATATTAAGTTGTCAAAACTGTGCATTGCTTCACTGAAAGTCAAGCCACAGAACTGTCGCGATACAAAAATACTAAAGCAACACTGCTGTACATTAATCTCTGCGTTCATTCCTGTGTTTTCATAGTTTTGCGCGTTCTTGTTGGTTGAAGAATAAAAAAAACCGCCGCGTCATTTTTGCAATATGTTCAGGATGGGAAACCAACTTTTTATTTGTCTTGGCCTTAGGCTGATTTTATTGACTAGACAATAACATTTTTCCAATGAATGTTCTCAAGAAAATTTATGACCTTGAATACCTCATTACTACAATTTATACCGTCATGGTGAAATAGAAAACAAACTTGAAACTTATTCACCGACTAACAAACGGCAGTAATCATTTCATTTGCTGATCAGAAAACTTTCCCTAGTGCAAGAACTTCCAACTGTCTTTGGGCTATTTAAAAATTAAGAATATTTAAAGAATTGACGTGACAATTCCAAGAATTATCTATTATAATTACGAAGGTTGATAGTAAAATGGAATATAATCCTACCTGTCCTACCATTATAACATTCCCTGGTAACGGTGGACAAGAAATTCGTGACCTGATTGCCGGCAATAGATCATCTCAAGTAAGATTGGCGACATAGTATACTCTTCACATGAATGTTGCCATCATTTTAGTGAACCATACACATACATCAATTCAATTATATTGTTGTACAGAGAGAGAGAGAGAGAGAGAGAGAGAGAGAGAGAGAGAGAGAGAGAGAGAGAGAGAGAGATGCACACGGTGTACGCGTACGTACATCCATAGAGAAACATATATATCTATGTTTCTCTGTGGTACATCTAATGCGTGATTTCCGGAATTAATTTAGTCATTTTTCTGATGTAAAGATTATTGTTTGCATTTTTAGGAATAGCGTATTATATATTAAGCTGTACGTGTTGATTTCGTCTTACGCTGTAATGTCACTGCTTGCTTACAGCTCATCTAACAATATAAAGTACATCATTTTGATGCTATCTCTTCACAGACACCTGGTTTTCTTTCAACCAGACTTTTCGAATGTTACCAGCGTATCGCCACACCTTCGCTAGTGCCGAAAGCGTCATCGAGATCTTGAAGAGACTCGGTTTCAGCCATTCAGTGACGAAGATTCCGTCTTTACTGGTGATTCAAGACGGCCTGAAGAAGACGAGGAGCGGCAAGCTTGTCCTGGACACTATAACGGAATGCGAGGGTTTCCTGGAAACCGCTTCCGATGAGCTGATTAGTGAGATACTCGATTTCCTGCGCAGTGAGAGGGCGTCCGTCACCAGGGAAGGACAGCTGATGTTTAAGAATGATTTGCAAGCCATTGTTATCAGAAAGAAATGAAAGTATGTCGTACGACAAGAAATATTGGACAGATGTTTATTGCATAATATGGTCTTTTAGCAGCTAATATTTTGCCTTTTTGCTCACTTATCATGGCACTGAAATAAATTACAGTACTCCATGACATCAACATAGGCTTTGTTTATTGTCTTACCGTTGAAAGTATTGAAAGGCGTATGGGTTGCTGCAACCTTCGTGGTTTGCTGACTTTAAATATATTTACTATTTTCTCGTATAGTATTAGAACTCTATGCAGAGAATGAAACATAGCCTTTCGCTGCATTGTATGCACGTTCACTTTTTGAAAGGATGGGCATCTGCAGGTAAATTGAACACACCACCACCACCACCACCACCACCACCACCAACAACAACAACAACAACAACAACAACAACAACTAATAAACATGAACAACAATACAAACAACAACAACGTTGGCAGAGAGTTGCATCGGTTCAAATAATGATAGTGTCCTTGTAGCGTTCCTTATGACATCCACATTACGTTTGAACCAACAACAACGTACAACAGTCATGTTCGTTGAATTTTATTGGTCAACAAAAACACGACTAATAAGCATAAACAACAATACAAACAACAACAGCCAGATGTCTGGGTGCCCTGTGATATAGAGCAGAAAGACAACATCCAAGTGGACGGCGCATTTCAGTAGTTTCGTGCATGGTGTTTCTATCATGATTATTCAAATGCAAAATGCCTATCACAAGTGTATATCGTTTCTTTTTCTTTTTTTCCTTTTTTAGTTTTCGCGGTTTTTTTTTGTTTGGTAATATTTGCTTGTAGTCGGCCAGGTTTCAATTAATGGGACACTCGTTCATTTCTAAAAGTTTGTTCCAATGCCTGCCTACGCGTCCCACAGTTATTACATTTATACCGAACAAGTTCTAGGTATAATTTGACAGCAAAATTTTAAAACATCGTAAAAAGAACTGAAGCAAAGGAGGGATAGAGTTACGGCGTCTCTCTTTTCCTAAACCTCACTGCTACAGCTACGCTGGACTGCTGCAACTACAACAACTAGTCACGATGAAAACCGCCACCGTCCAACCGTCCCCATCCATGCTCAGTGAGCGCATGCGACGATCAGTCATGAGTCTATATGAGCAATGCACTCTGAGCGTACACACCTCAAAGTTGAAAGTCTTCAACTTTTGCTCAGACTTTCCGATCAATTGAAAATCGGGGTTCACCTTGCGAAAGTTTGGACCAGAGCAACACAGCGACCCAATGTCAAGTTTACCTACACTTGAAATTCTAATGGCCGCGCCATCTCCACGTTAAATCCATGGAAAAAACTAACGTCTTCGATTTCTACAAAAATAATCCGGTGAAACCTTTTTCTTCAATGAGTTTCAAAATGATCTCCTACAAGATGAAGACCAAAATACATTGTAAAAGTCCGGGAGTCCGTATAGATCTCTCATATCATTAGAAGCATTTCTTTATATCATAGAGATCAACTTAGGCTGTGATATAGACGGTTTTGGAAGGGACGGATAAAGGGGAACTTGATTTTGATTGGCTGAAGATAAATGGCAGGGAAAAAGAATGGCGTAGCCGGAGAGCACTGCGCCCATTATCTATGCTGTAAACATTTTGGTTTTCTTAAGGGTTCTCCCATAGTTGCCAAATGTAGGTTGTAGTTGGATTATGCTCATTTTAAAATCGTTCAGAAGAGTCAGGTATTCTCTATAGCCGAAAGAATTAGAACAATGTGTAAGCACCAATGTCAGGAACGAACCCACAAGATAACAATCTGACATTCTTATCAAGGCATTAAGAAGTATCTACTTTTGCATATTATTTCTCAAAGGTGACTTTTAAAAATGAATTTACATTCATAACCATTCTCTTGCCGTGCGCTCACATAAAACATTCAGAACTACACTCCCATACACCTTGTTGGATCACAAACTTTACCATCTTCTCGAAAATCACGCCGATGAACGTGATACTCGCATTTTCTTGAAGAAATCGGCCTCGTTTTGATTTAGGTTTCAGTGGCGGGCAGATCGAGTACGGGATCGATAGATACCCACGGCCAGTCCACTGTCGCCTTTGAGGCCATCACAGTGTATTGAACAACAGGCGAGTTTTCAAAACCACCTTTGGAAGGCGCGGAAGAATTGGAGGGTACTCAAAAAATTTACTCTTGAAAACATTGTGAGACTGAAATGGGGACTTGAAAACAAATAATGCTGCCAGACAGCCGATTGGAAGTATCTTAATGGAGCGACTTGGAAAAAAGTCACACAGAAATACAGTTTAACAAAAACATCAGCAAAAACTCATACACACTAAAGCACGTACTTGCTAACATCCACAAATCACGTCAAGAGAAACGTAGTGCAAAAACAGGTATCCAGTTCAGAATCAGGTTGTTTAAGAATTTATGCTTAGGCCTACAGTCTACACATAATAATTTGCAGTGCAGCCAGGGGGCTAAGAAAATATTACAGGATAAAGAAGTTAATGCATACTTGAGGTTCCGCTCAATACTAGTTATTGCTCACTGACGTGTTTTCTTCACTGTAAAAGAAAGAAACTTTCAGTCAGACGACACAGATACGAATGAAGGCTGTGCAAATTTGCTCATTGTGGTTGATTTGCAGACCATCTCTTTATCTAGTACATGACTTGTATGTATGCAAAGTATCTTCGTTACTTTTCACGCAAACTCAAAATCATATATCTATTGAATTCTGTGTAAAATAATCGCAATCATACCTATCCGTAATCCATACCACTAGGTCAAAGTTCGTAATAAGCCTACGGTGAAATTGAGGACATCGAAAGTGAGAGTGATACACAGCGAAATGACTAAATTCAAATTTACAACTGCACGAATTTGAAACAAACTTTGTACGGTCTAGTCTTGTCGATCAGAAAAGTCACATTTGTCTAGATATGAAGTCGCTAAATGACAAAAGTACAACATAAGCTATTATATGAGTATGCATAAACTAACTTCGAGAAGTACGTTTGATCTATACGATGTTCGTTACGCACTTACCTGTCAACCGATAGAGGGCGTGTGCACATGAAAAGGTTATGGGCGATGCAGGACAAGGCGTAATCCCTCTCACAAGTTGAGAAGCCCCATTGATGACACAAACCGGGAAAAGAAACAAGGAGCTCGAGGAGACAACAGAGCTTGATGGGGAAAACGAAACCGGCAGAATACAGACCAAATAATAAATAAATAAATAAATAAATAAATAAATAAATAAATAAATAAATAAATCGACAAACTGACGCTTTGAATTACAGTTTGAAAAATTTAATCACCGACAACTGCTGCTGCTATGATACAAAGAATACATACTGAAAATAGGCTAGTTCACCTGGTTTATACCGCCAACCTTTAATTTCGCGATTTCAAAAAGGAAATGTGAAAAAAAATAACACTATTATTATTATTTAACCTACATGAGCACTCCTAACTTCCTGGATCAGTGCGGATTCGGTTGGGGGCGTTCGAAAAAATGTTGTCCATAAACCTAACCTATACGCGCCGCCTCTATGCCATTGCTCCGCATATGACACAACGGGCTATGACGTTTCACCTCTATCATGCCAGGCAGAGATGGAACCTTTGATCAAGTATGACGTCATGGCGAGCAAACTTTGAGAGCGCAAAAAACTGGCATTTTTTAAAACAATCGTCGAATATTCAGTGTTTGAAGGACGACTCACAATTTAAAACGATTGTTCACGCCTTCTGACAAGTGCTTTTTAGAAAAATCTCTTCTCTGAACGGGCCATATTTCGTTAAAAAGGCTGAAATATCCCTCGGGGACACAAAATGGAACAGCCTGTATTCATGTGACCAATCAATCAAGTTGCAATGGTGTACCTATCAACTGAAAATGGCGACCTGATCGTTGAGAAACCAACCCTTTCAACGGGACTTTAGCCGAGATATTCTATTTCTCACTCTGCTACTTCGGATTTTCTGTTTCTCAAGCAGCAACGATGGACGTCTTAAACGAGAACGAAGCACTCACTGCTGTGTTCGGTATGTAGAACTTTACGAACCTATGCAAACTTTCCGTGTCACATATCCAATATGGCTTCCTCCGTATACATATTGCGTGTATGTATGCGTTGGGTCTTCCGCAATCCACAATCCACCGAAACTCCGCACCGTAACATTGATACATGCCAACACTCCAGCGGACAGACTGTTCTTTTGATACCTCAGCGATTTTCAGTTTTTCTACAGTCAGCTTTGCCATTATTAAACACTGTCACGGTACTTTTGCAAGCTGGAAACTGGGAAGTCCAGCGTTACGGTGGAAAATGGATGCGAAGTCCTTGTGTAAACAGTTTTATTCTCCGCCCGTGTTTTCAAAGCGAAAACGGAAGGTACTAATTAACATGGGAAACTTAATCACGGTGAAGGTGTCTATAAATCTCCATGTTTGCATGCAGGAAAGTTGTCCCTTTCTTTCTGATTATATCACGTTTTACACATGCCCCGTGTTGAGTTATGGAGCCGTAACTTCTGTACATGTAACCCAACGATAGCCAGCAGTATGTGGCGCAACATTACAACTTGTTGCGCCTGAATCGTATACAGGCGACGCCTTCGCGGATTTTGCTTCTAAAACTTACGTTTGATTATGACTGTAAGTGTGAAATCACACCAAATATGCAATTCTTCCAAACCGCCGAGCCGAGGTTTGTCAACAATGTTATTTGTGTGCTCCACCCACTTTCCAGCTTTCGCATGTAAATCCTCCCTTTTGAATTAATATAACGGGGCTAGCGCATTGTTATGAAATGGCGGGTCTATTAATAGTAACCGTACAGGCGAGCGCAAATTGATATATAATTGGCAACTAAGGAATTCGTATTGTCCATACGCTTTTACTGCCAATAAAGCGGGTACCTCCTGTATCGTCAGGTGGTAATTACACTTTCGGATAGACTGTACCATGCAAGCAAATCAATTGTAACTGCCATGCAGTGTTCTTTAAAAAACTAGAAGACCAATTAACAATTATATTTACAATTTAAGAAAGTAAGTTCAATAATATGATGATGAAAATCATGATAATACAATAATAATGATGATTGTAACAACAATAATAACAACAGCAGCAACAACAACAACAATAATAATTTATATGCTTTATTTCTGTCAACATGTATCAAAAAAACAGTTCATTTATGTAAAGTATAATTAATGCACAACTTTATTAAATAGAAAAATATTGGCTTGCAATATAAACTGACATTAAAATGCTAATACATTGGCAATCACTTGGTATGTAAAATTTGATATGATGAAAATGCAGAAACATTAAATTTGTTGAGATAAAAATATCTGGAAGGATGTGACTTATTCTTTCATGTATAATAATTTTAGTGGAATAAGTAAGTAAATTGTTGTGTCATGTAAATATTTTATTAATGATGATATGGTTTAGAGCTAGAGAACTAACCAAAATTTGACAGTTGCTCTTTTTTGATGCATATGTTTTGCAGATATTCTCAGAAGAAAAAAAAATGCATGTTCCAATTGAGTAGTAGAGTATAGGTTTAGCTACTCTTTGATGAGTTTTTATGATGGAGGGGTCACTCAATGTAACTTTGGTAATTTTTGTCAGTGTTTTTGAACCTGAAAATCAATGTCCACCTCCCATTTAGCAAGCTATGATGCTTGGGTGAAGCATCCAAGTACTGATGGTGTCAGATTGGAATTATTCAAGGCTCTGCAACGTAATTACACCCTGTTGTTGTTGGCATCTGAATGTTGTGGAAATTTACATGACTGTTGCGGTAATTCACACAAATGTTAAAATTCACACATCAGTACTGTAATAATGACGTTGCTGTGCATAAGTCATAGATTTGTCAACACACTGCATTTACAGCTGTCCCCACGTTGTAGGATATAGAACTGGAAATTTAAAGTAGGACACTCCTCAAAATAAAGAAAATTATGCTTAATTTTGCTGAAACTTCCTGATGAGAAAATTCAAACCATTCCCTGTCAAAATCAAGAATATAAACTCGGCCTTCAAAATCAAGAATAAAAATCAGGGGTTACCTCGTAAAATTTGTTACGGGAGAAATAAATACACAGTATTTCCCAACAGTTGAAATTCAAAATGGCCACCAACCCTGTGTTAACTCTAGTGGGGGAGGGATGAACTTGTTCATATCTGTCCCCTGAGGGCACATTCCACCTTAAAAAACATATAATCTGAAAAATGGTACAGAACAAATGCTGATAGCATTCCTTTAGTTTTGAATTCTTTGCCAGCTACAGAAAGGGATAGTATTCAAAGAATAGGGACAGAGTTGATCAAGAGCTAGGCTAATCTCTTGTTGTTGAAGTTACCTTAAAGGGATACAGTTGTCGGAACTGTGCTGAAATGTTGTATGGGACCCATATGACCAATGTAAACACTGTATCCAAGGTACGATGGTGATTGATGAAAGCTAAAACATGTCTGTCATAATCTACATCGTATAATTTAAATGTTGCAACTATGATGATGAGAGGCATCTATAAATCGTGCATAAATACATTATTTGTAAACAAGAATACTATACAGGCACAGTACTGACGACAGTTTCCCTTAAGATATGTTTCTACCTGTATTTGGTCTCACATGAGAAACCGTTGAATTAGAAGGTGTGTGCGTATTTTATAAATTGTGCAATTTTTAAATGTCTTGCAACATACTTTTGCCATTTATGAACTGAGAGAAAAACTCTTCTGTGAATATACTGTAATTTATAACTGCAGGTAGCTTTTTATTTAGCAATTCTGTATGAAACCACCTCAAAAAAATGTAATTGTTAATTCTCCGTTCTATGACAAATTGAACAGCCGAAAAGCTGAACAAATAGTAGAGATGCCCAGCTTTATTTATGTCAGTGCTGTACAACAGATAATGATATTGGTTTTTGTCAAATTTGAAAAATATTAGATACAATGAAAGCAATATTAATAAACCCCTTTTACTGCCATGGTTGGACCTAAAATCCTAGTATTCTGTAGTGAGTGTAGATCTGTACATTTTTGAAGAGGTACGTAGTAAACATGTTTATTGTTGTCTTTTGAAACTTTCCTCCCATGCCCCATGTCCTTGTCTATGGGTACGGGTCAAATCAGTAAGATTAAACCAATGGGCTCTACATCAAGAAGGATTTGCCAGGATGTATTAGAAACTGAACCTTGTACAACTGATCTCATCTTTTCCTTTGCCACAGTTCGTACAGACTTTAAATACTGCTGGACATACCATATAGCAGCCAGCAGTATAAACTATTTCACGTTAATTCATATCTCGGGAAACGATAGGTTTGTCCAAAGGCAAAGTATAGTCACTGTACACACACTAAAACAGATTTCCATACTGTACCACTTTCCCTGCGTCACACAGTCCTTCAGCCTTTCAGTATGGCATTGTCGTGTACAAGTAACATTTCAGTGAGATCAATCTATGCTTTTGAAGAAGGTATGGAATTGTAGCAATAGTGTGTTACAAACCTGAGGATTCCAACCAAAAGTGATTCCAGGGAGCCTAATGCTACAGTATGTACTCTTTCTATTGCCATAGTTACTTGTGATTAAAGGTCCTGTAGCTGTAACTTTAAGTGACTTTTACACAGTTTTTGTTTTATTTTACATGTCAATTGTAAGTTTTTGTTCAAGTCCCCTGTGCAATTTGAAACACCCATTGTTTAGCTCTTCAACACAGTGATCATACCTATATAATGCAATGTTATTGTTGTCATTTGAATTCTAATCCACACCAGAATTCACTTATCAACAATAACAGTGCAGTCTACACATGTACAGGTTGAGTTGACAAGCTGAATGTTGTGTATCTCAACATGCTTTTGGGAGTACGACAAGAAAGTGTAGCTGACATTAAAGCCCCAATAGCTGCAAATGTGTAATAAACCAATCTCAAAATATCCTGAGTTTTCCAAGATTTTCTTCAAATAAAACCCATTTAAGACTGGAAAAGTGTATAATGCTGTCATAAGTGGCATGTAAATTCAAACATTTTAACATCATTTAGATTTCCCGCCATTTTCAAAAACTAATCATGTTGAAAGAGACAACAAAGATTACAACAACAAAATGTTGGCAATAGTGTGTTGTACATTAAAGTAAATGGCATCATGCTTGTTTCTTTTATAATCATGATGTGTATGTGCAGCAATTACTGCATTTTTTGTACTTTTTCATGGGGGTGCCATTTTATGAGTGCCGTAACCCTTGTATTTATTATTTGACCTGTTAAAACAATAGGCATGGTCCAAATCAGTGAGCAAGAGATACTTAGCACGTTTACACCGGCCAACTTAGGTTTGAAAATAAAATCATGAAAATAAAATTTGCAACTATTGGGGCTTTAATAGAGAAAAAAAATGCAGAAAAACAGCTACTGGCCCATTGAGAGCAGCAGGATTCTACACATGACACTTTTAAGTTCTACATCGGTATTCCTTGAAACACAGTCAATTTTACGCCGTGCAAAATGAAACCATCACTTTCATCCCCAGGGATTGGTCGATAGCATGTTACAAACTTGATTATTTCTCTCACTTGTACCCTTTCAGGTAGTCTTGATCCAAGCGACTTGAACTTTGAACAACTGGAAGATTTTATCATCAATGATGAAGAGGTGTAAGTACCAGATAATGTTATCAAGAAACTAATAAGAACATTACATTTACTGTTTTTTTGTTTAAACATCTGAGAGTGTTCAAGATGTTTAAACAAAACAGCAGTAAATGTAATTTTCTTAATTTCTGAAAAATTCATAGATTTAGTGAATTTTTTCAGGCACTTCTGTCTGATGCATGCATAATATCGTATGCATGAAACATCAACGTTTGATGTCATGCCAAATCACAAAATATGACAGAACATGTCGGGTAGAATTGTCCAAACTTTCTGAGCTAGGGAAGACAAAAGCTGAAGGTTATGATGACCAGTTTCTGTTTTGTACTGCCCAATATTTGTTAGAATACAAACAACTGGCGCTGTTCGCAGTGCAGCATTAATAGTATGTGATGTTTTCATCGATGAGAAATGAATTCTAGCCCGGATCATGAAAGAATCATTTGTCAACGTAACAGTGGACAGTGCATGCACGCATCTAAGATATGGGTACAAGGCGAAAACTTGCAATTTCACCACTATTTGGGAGCAGTACAGACAGAATTCAGTGACAGACACACACCAAAATTTACAGCCGATTGAAAAGTGTAGCACTGTAGAATACAGGTCTGCTAGAATAATGATAAACTCTCTGTCTACATTTGAAAATTATTCCCGGAGTAGAAGACAGAAAATCAAAGAAGACAGTAACTTAAGGCATACATGATGAAAATATTCAATTATGAAAGAGAACAACTGCCTCTTGTGTGATTCAACATAATCTAACCAGTCTCCTTGCTGTCGATGAAAATGTATACATGGAAAAGACAACTGTTTCAGATGTAATTTGGCATAGTCAGCAAACCAGTCTCCTTGACGAAAATTATGTTCGGAAACGTTGCTTTATAGAGAACTCAACACTAAGACATGTCAACTGGTCAGGTTGATGGTGTATGAGAGACAGGAAGCTTGCTGACCTTTGACTCCACTCTGTTAGTCATAGGAGGGGAGTTCACCCTTTGGTGTCCTGTGAGAGAAACATCGCAAAAAGTCAACGTATGAAAAGAAATACATCTGAAAAGATATAATGGTGAGATTTAGTAATGGTTCCACTCCGGAATAAAAAGGACGCGATGCGTACGCCGTTCTACATACTCAGTACGCCCAAATAATCACGTGATGCCGGTACAAACAAACCCATGTACTGAACGCGTATGGAAATACACGTACGTCTGTGCGCGTTTGCGCACATGGCTTTGATTGTACCGTGGTCGATTCGAATTCCGGGTTTGGCCTATTCGAGAGTGATTCAGGAAAATAATTTCAAAATATTGCAATGCAATGGTATAGAGTATCACTGTTTGTCCACTGTATGTAAAACGATAGCGGTGTTTTTTTTTGTCTGGCTATGTTGGGGGTTGATGAATTTGTCGGAAAAAGAAAAGTTGTTATGCAGTGTCAGTGTGAGTAGGGGTGAATTCTTGGAAAACAAAGTGTTGTTTTGTAAGTTGCCTGTGTGAGGAGGGAGAAGTGAATTTGAAGATACGTACAAAATTATATCATCTATCACAAATTGCTTAATGATTCTTGTTTTGCAAATGTCACACATTGGCAATGATGAGAAATATCTCAGGTTTTATTGTCGAGCATTAACTCAAGAGACAATTAACGCGTGCAATTATGATTGGGTGTTTTGGATTTTCAAAGTGTAGAAAAAAATCACCATTGATACATCTAAAATTGAGCCACACCTAAAAATATGATTTATGATGGCAGGAAAAGAGATAACCTGACCGAAGACGTATTGTTGGATGTAAATTAATAATCAATATTTGGATTCATTGTAATTTACAACCATACACATCTCAATGCAAACACTGCTTATTGAACCAGAAGGCCAAGGCCATAATATATGTTTCTAAGATACAAAGCTATTTGTTAGGACATCCTGTCGGCTTATTATGGGTTCAGATAGCGGAGTAGAATCGGATTTTCGTGAATTATGGGACAAAAAGCAAAGAGATGTACAAAGCTGAGGAATGTGAGGCTTACTCCGCCATACAATCTAACAATGCAAAACCTTGAAATGCACATATTGGCATGATATATCGTTTGCTTTTCCACGGTCACCAACATACAAGTATGGCGCAAATGATTTAGGTTTTGTGAACAGTGAAGTTCATATTGTTTCCTTCTTTCCAGAGGTCTTGTTGGGATTTTGTGAAATTTTATCAAGATAGCTCACTACGTTTCATTTCCAAATTGCAATGCCAATATTTTTCATGAAGTTAAATTTTTGTGATTGTCCCTTTGCACAACGTCCTGAAAAATGTTAGAAATTCATGATATTCAGGAAATTTTAGTAAAAGATCAATATAATGGGAAATGTTACAGGTGCTGGCTCTTTAATGGTTGGCTACTGCAAAGACTACACCCATAAAGTGCCAATAGAGCTAACTTTTGAGGAATTTTCGTCAGTTTTCATTCCGTCTGTCACTGTCAACTACAATTTCTTGTTCTGTTACCCAAAGCATATCATGATAGATGCTATTCAGCTTGTCAGCTCAGCATGTACATGTGTAGACTGCATTGCTACTGTTGGCAAGTGAATTCTGGTCCGGACTAAAATTCAAACGTTAA
Organism: Ptychodera flava; assembly: GCA_001465055.1. Lineage (NCBI taxonomy): Eukaryota > Metazoa > Hemichordata > Enteropneusta > Ptychoderidae > Ptychodera > Ptychodera flava. The sequence continues at coordinate 85,371 of LD347793.1, read as the reverse complement.
AAAAAATAACAATGCATCTTACTTTTGTAGACGATGTTGACAAGCTGAATAGTGGGTGTTTTAACGTTCTTAGAGGAGTAGATCAAGAAAACTTTATGACATACAGAACAAAAACTGTGAAAAAATCATTAAAAGTTATGGCCCTTTAACCCATTGTGGAGAAATAGCTTTGCTCCTACTTCTAAAGCCAAGATTTAACCAGCTTAATACTTGCACTGTTCCTTTCTAATCCATTTATCTTTATTTGGCGGTACAGTCGTTCAAACTTTAACACAGCTTTAGAAATTCCAAATGATTGACTTTGCCAGCATGCGATGTTGAGTTTGTCATCAATTCCCACTATTGTTGGTTGTAATATACCTGTATTACACAGCCACATAGAATGGTCAGATCTGACACTTGGTCTGTGTGTGGCTATCAGCCTCATCATGACCAAGGGCATATGCTGTTAAACTGCTAGAAAAAGTTAGCAAGATCTTGATCTTTGAAGCAGCTGGCCAAGATGTGAACAGTATCGACCACTGAGCCTTTGTTTGTGGTGGAAACAACGAGTTATTAAAGATACATTTTCAGTACTGACTGCGAGACACATTTTCCTACCACAAGTGGCTCATGAACAAGTAACTTACACTGAGACAGGTATTTGCTTGGCTGTTATGTACGATTGCATATGTTACTGTGTGTAACAGGACGTGTGTTTTTGTACATATTTTCTGATATTTGTGTTCTTTGTAAAGAGTTGAAGAAATAATTTTCAGACTCACTAGCATGATCCAGTGGCCAAAAGAGATCGCTAGCCCAGCCTTAGTGTCTGCCAGCTAGCAAACCAACAGTGACCAGCTGAATAGTTTGTAAATCAGTGTTTCATCCGGGATGGCATCAACAGGGGGATTTTCCCCTTTACCAGAAAAGTTAGGGGGATTTCACCAGTTCATGTGTTCTACTTGTATCACTAGGGTGTGACTTTCACCATTTCATAGGGGAGTGGCACCCCCTTGACAAATTACTAGGGGGTGCCAACATGTCAACAGAGGGGAATGCCAAATTCTAGATGAAACACTGATCTGTGTGATTGGCTGGTAGAAAAAGCTACCAGCCCAGTCATAAAATTTCAGAAAATTGTCAATCAGATTCAAACCCAAGATACATGCAGCAACTTTTCAACTGGCAAAGACACAAGCAGTCAAACTCACTCGGCTAAATCCCCCGCCCGTTAAAAAGAATGGTTCAATATATACCAAGCTAAGTCATTTCAATTTTTCAGATAATCCATGAGCTTGGGCCAAGGGATTCGTTTACCCCCACATGCCAACACCAACACCCCCCCCCCCCATATATTTTGAAAGGTTTTTGCAGATAAACCATCTTGACAAGCTGTCGCTGTCAAAGGGTTGGAATGCTTGTCATCTCAAGGCATTAGACAATTGTCCTAAACTTACACAAAGGTCATCATAAGGTCATGGCTTCAAGATTGTATCAATGTAGTTGTTGGTATTCTGTGTACTTCAGACAAGAAAGTATTAAGTGTTACCTTCAAGGAACACAAGAGAGGTAAACAATGATATGATAGCAACCCATTTCCTCTGTTCAGGCAAAGATAAGAGTAACACAAAGTGATCACCTTTCAACTTTAATGTTAAATTTCAAAGCGGCTGAAATAATGTTTGTTTCTATAATATTCCAATTCGTTGTTTGTACAAGTTGTTTAATATAATATCTATTGAAAACTGAACAAATTGTTATTGTTTACATTTGAATTGTAGTCTGGACCAGAATTCACCTATCAACAATAACAGTGCAGTGTACACATGTACAGGCTGAGTTGACAAGCTAAATACTGAGTATTTCAACAGCATGCTTTGGGGAATAGAACGAGAAACTGTAGTTGACATTGAAAACAAACGTAGTGAAAAAAATCATCAAATGTTACAGAAACTGGCCCTTTAAAAGATAACAGCATAAAAGAAACAGCAGGAAAAGTGAAACTCACAGTCCACATGAGTGTATCTGCATTAGATTAGCATATAGAATGATGGAAATTTACTGGCATATAGATACCATTTGTAATGAATGGGTGAACTATAGAAAAGAAGAGGCAGACAGAAAATAATAGTCATGGGTATAGCTGAGCATGACTAGATATTATTGAAAAGGCGTACACAGACACAGACACATATACAGACAGATACACACACTGTTTGAAAGGTATGGATTAATTCAGTTTCACCTCCCCACTCTGTCACTGCATTATGACAATATTTACCATGAGATATGATCTTACAAATTAAAACCAGTTCAACTGATGGTTTTAGCACAGTTCAATGAACTTAATGTTCCAGCAACAAAAGTCAAATCAGTTTCTCTGAAATCAACACATGTTGCGTAAGTTTACCACCATACGCAGTAGTAGAGGAAAGTGGTGACCTACACAGCAGCAGATCATCGGAACTCATTGTGTTAACACGCTTTATACACTTTTGTTTAATCCTTATCCTGCCAGGCACTGGCAGTATAACTTCCCATTTGCAGAGTCAGATAAAACTGCTTTGAGCCAAAACCAAAACCATTACTGGAGGAGGTAAAATATCCAAGATAAGAGCGGGTTAGATATTGTACACGTTTTCTCACTGCCTTTTCACTGATGCGACAGGGTCCAGAAAATCATACATGTTACAGTCAGTTATTGAATACAGGCAGTGACTGGTCACTGGCATTTATATAATACCATGTAATTTAGTTGATATGAACAACAGAATGTCAAAATTCACGGATTCCTAGATTGAATTCCAAGGAGAATTCAACGCTTTTATTTCCTCTTTCCCTTAAAAAGATGGAGCGTCCTGCTAGATCTTGTCTCCCCAACTGTGTATTAAATTAGATTGACCACATCTGTCGAAACTGAAACAAACCAACGTAATCGATCACAAATTCGTAAAAGATGAAACTTTCAATTGGACAAAAAGCGCAGTCAGGAAAGAGTTGCGATTGTAGAATTTTCAAAGGCAGGTTTAAAGTTGGTATTCAAATCTGTTAGTGTAAGAATTTGAACCTGAATAAAGTTCAGAAACTTTAGAGATGCAGTGTGTTCCAAGCTCACACATATCGGGGTATGCTGTTCATGAAATGTTGTGCAGCAATGAAACTGAAGTTGATGTTTTTGTAAAGTGTGATAGATCGATGAATTGGTGCAGTTCATTTGGACTTGGGAATCGTGCTATGGCTTGACTGAAGACGCATGATTCTTTGATAGAGAGTAATGCCACTGTGTAATGCCACAGGTATGTAAGGGTAGCTCAAACCCCTAACTGGGACCGCCAACTGGGACTCCCAGTTGGCTTAAAATGCACTCTGGGACCGGTCCCAGGAGCCAACTGGGACTGGTCCCAGTTGGCCTCTAGGACCGGTCCCAGAAGCCAACTGGGACCGGTCCCAGAGTGCATTTTAAGCCAACTGGGAGTCCCAGTTGGCGGTCCCAGTTGGAGGTTTTAGCTACCCTTACATACCTCACTGTGTGTGAACCAACGATGATATAATATACCGGTACATGTATAAGTCTTGCTATGGTTGTTCACACTCAGTACAATTATACCAGTATCGTTTCCGCACATCAACGTTGTTGTAGGTTTTCCAGGAAAAATGACAGGATATGCCGGAAACATGCATTCATGAAACCATTCTTACATTCCAGATCCCAGCTATCAGCTTTGTTTTACCAGCTCTGTATTCAAACACTCGTGACTAAATACCAGCATTGAAATTCAATATGGCTACGTGGGTTTTTTTGTTCTCCATGTGTTTTCTATCGGTTTTTCATAGGAAGGGGTCAGTGGGTCATTATTCTTAACGGTGACCTTTGGTGAGAAACACAAACACTTTGTCAATCAGACTGTTCCTGATTTGTCACTTTTTAGCTAAATGGCAAAATTTAACATATGGATGTGTAGTTGTGGTAATTATAAGGCCAACTTTGGCGTGGCCCACTCCTTTTGGCACTAGACTACAGTTAAACACTGTTGAAATGTATGTTAGTACTGTTTCCTGGCAGTTACAGCTGCTGTTCATAGGTTACTGCAATACTTTTCATTACAGCTAGTACTGTATGTGCATCGAAACTGGAAACTGAAAATTAAACTTTTCCTCAAACATTCCGGAAGGAAACTTTCAACCATTCTCTTAGCAATTCAGGAATAAATATCGTGGGTCACTGTGCTAATTTTGGTACTGGCAAAACAAATTACCCAATGTTTTACCAATATTTCAATATTCACCCCAGTGTTAAGTCTTCGAGAGAAGTGAAATTTCAAATTTTCACAAAACTATCACACTGAAAACATTTTAGCTGAAATGGCAACATTTCTAATATGGATGTGTACTGGGTAATTATTAAGGCTATTAAACTTTACCATGTCCCTCTGCTGTTCGCTCACGCTTTCATGACACACTGTTGAAAAGTACCGGTATGTCAGTACACAGTTAGGCTGTATTACCAGTTCCAGCCGCTGCACGTAGGATCCACAAATTGAACTTTAAATTTTCAAAAAACTATCACAATGAAAACGTTTCTAACTCCAAGAGTTTCAAAAAAGGAGCCCCCTTTACACCAGTAAAGTACTGTGACAAGTTTTAGTCCGAATACAGTGTATCTGTCCCCGAGGCGACATTAAACAACCCTCCTGTACATGCTCAGCTTAGTGCACAGTGATTAAGATAATTAGCTATACCATGACAAAAGTTGAATACAAAGACAATGTAAACATATCAAGTGGAGGAACTAATTGTAATTCTCAATCAGGATAATCATGTTATCTGATGTAAAACAATTCTTGAAATGTTGATAGGCTGCATGACCATATTCCTGTATACAGTTACTGAAGTTCCCTTTGGCTTTTTCAAGAAGGGAATTTTTTTTTTTGATGAAACAAAGCTTATCGTGGCACATTGATACTTCAAATAATCCTGGGGAAACAACGCGTAGCCCTCACAAAGATACATGTACTAGCCGCATAAATTCTACTTTACATTAGAAACTACATGTACATTTATAATATTCTACATCTCACCATGCTTTAATTAGGCAATGTTGTTTAAGAAAAACCTTGCTGGTGTACCCTGCATACATTATTAATTAAATTATTGTTGTTGTACCAGCATATATATAAACTTATGATGGGCGTTACCTGCAGCAAGTTCTTTCTATTTTAGTGTTTGTTTTCCAAGCCTCAGCTTCGCATCAACATTTCCATTTCAACAACAGTCTATTTCCTTATCATTTTGCTGGATGTTCTGTATTATTTTGGCTTATTTTGTCATATTTGAACCGAACAACTGGCTACGAAGTGCAAGTTGCTCAATGCTTTGACAGCGCTGAGAGTCCTTGTTAATTAAAGGGAGGCAGTCATTGGAACTGTGCATGTGTGACTTTCGTGTTTACAAACAATGTATTTCATGCACTGTATATAGATGCATCGTGTCAACATAGCTGCAATATTTAAATTTTACGATGTACACGATGACAGACATGTTTTAACTTTCATCAAATTGAATGTACCTTGGATACAGTATTTACATTGGTCGTAGGGGTACCGAGCGACCTTTGAGTGCAGTTCTGACGACCTCCTCCCTTTAACCCTTTCACCACCATGGTGTGGACCAAACCCATAGTTTTCACTTGTGTGTATAGACCTGTCTTCAGGGAAATGCAGCAAATTGGTTCAAAGGCAGGTACAACACAAAGTTCCCAAAGTTGTGACTTTGTTTATGCTGGTAATGATGTCCTAATCCGACTATTGATAAGTGAACATTTCTTCATGAATTTTAAATTTTAGTCCGCAAAGGAACGTTGCTTTTTCAATCAAAACTACAGTGACTGTTGTAAATTTGTTGACGAGATACTTCTCAACAAAAAGGTGGGAGTAATGGTAGAAAGCTGCACTGATAATCAATGGGCATTTGTGATTTTACGTGTGTAAGTTTTCAAATTCCTCATAAGGTATGATTTCAAACTTCCAGTTATCATTTAGCCCACTTCATTCTTGCCCTGGTACGGAATTGACTTCACCAGCCAAGCCTGATCTGTATGCAAGCTACGTTGGCAAAGTGGATTATCCAGAGTGACGCAGCAATAAAAGCTTACCACTCTGTCAGGGAACTGTTGTCATGTTTGGAGACATCGCCATGCCGACCGTAAGCCGTCTATAGTCACGTCATCATCTTCAAGGTTTTGAGCACTTCTGTATAATGAGTATTCATTTGTAGGCCAGTCATTGTGTTTGACAGTTAATCTTATTTTGGTTTCTGGATGAAAAAGCAGTTAGCTAAAATACATTGATGTAAAGGAAAAAAAAAAGTTCTGTGAGGTAGAATGTGCCTCGGGGACTGCTATTCCGACTCTCAAACTTTTACAATATATTTTTGGTCTGCCACTTGTTGGGGCTCATTTTGAAACTTGTGGAGTAAACCAATTTTTCACCGGCTTATTTTCGTAAACATCGAAAAATTTCATGTAGAATTGACACAGGGATGGCAGCCATTTTGAATTTCAAATATCGGTAAAAAATAAGTAATTTATTTTTATCATACTAAATTTTGCATGGTTACCCCAATTTTCATTCTTGATTTTGAAAGGGAAAGATTTAAAGTTCTGTAAAATGGTAATATTTTTGTCAACCAGGGCTAGGGTCATTCACTACAGCTAGGGTCATTCACTTGTCGTACTTCAATAAAGACTTAAGTCAAATCATGAAGTAAAAGTGTAGAAAAGGTGTAGAACTGTGAGCTCAATCTACAAATATGATCTCATTCTCCCCTACTCTATTGTATCATAATTCAGACTTTGTTCATATGTGACTACTCCTCTGTTACGTCTACAAATGACCAGTAACTCATATCCCATCACACTGTGCATTCCAAGCCTCAGTCCAAAACCGGAATATGGTTCTGTTTGGATTCCATACCTTGGCATGGCATCATGGGAGTTGAGAGAAATTGTGAAATGTCTGTAGCCGTCCTCAGGATAGTTGATAACGAGGTAATGGAAAGACATCCCTGCCTGCTGTGATAGTAGTTGTTTGCATTATTAAATGATGTGTATAGATAACTGTACAGATAACCAGAAAGCGTAATGTCAATAATTTGAAATCAATGATTGACTAATCTGTTTAATGTGTAAGCAAACAAGGTCAAACCTGTTACACAAGACTACAAAAATGTCAAAAGATAGATGTCTTTGCCACTTGTTGACTTTCTCACCCCCATAAATCACATGGTATGGTCTAAAAATGACTGGAAAACAATTGGGGATATTATACATGGGGATTTAAGTGGTGATGGCTGGGTTGAAGCCGGGTCAAAGGGGGGGTGGTCTGTCTGTTCTGCCTATTTGCTGATGGTGTTAAGCCGCTTATACAAAGAGTGTTTTCAGAAAGCTTAGTCACACAGGAATGTATAACCCAGTAATTTCAGCAACAATTGTTAAAGGCACCACAGGTCATATCTTTTGTATGGGCTGAAAAACTTTTCAAAATTATAGTAAATTGTCAAACAAAGAAAGGCATTGAAACTGAATGCAAAATATACATCATGCTCCTTGACAATATTCTATGTCAGGCCAAAAGACAATAAATGGTTGTGTTTCCTGTAGCCTGACCTGGTCAATTTAAATCCAGGTTCAACCGTAAATTGCTTTACAGCATTTTTTAAAAATCATGCATGATTTCGCTAAATATTGCTGCTTTTTTGATCAGTCACACCCAACTAATTGAAAGACTATTACTGGTGAATTTTCATATTGCCTGAAGGCACATAATAATACAACACCCATTTACTTTATCCTATTATAGTTTGCTTCAATTGATGAGGCCAAACTGTGAGATGAATTGATGAAATTTGGAAATAAATGAAGAAAATGCAAACATTACTGGAGATTACTGTAAATTAACTTGTCGTATTATTTTCAAATATCACAGGTGTCAGGATTTATTATTTTTTATGTGGTTATCTCTAAGGGTGTAATTTATATAATATAAAGCAGGATTTTGTACAATTTGAATTAGCATGGAAAGAAGAGTATGTTTGAACCTTGACATACTGAAATTTGTTGAATTTCCCAAGATATTCTTATATAACTTCTTTCATAGTCCAGAAAAGTAGGAATAATTTTCTTTTTGCCTCCATTGTGAGGTACAGTGATGAACTTGAAAGGGAAATTAAACTGTACTTTAAGAATCATAACCCTTATCCTGCCAAGGTCTTCTGTCACCAGAAGGTAAAGTTGGTTGAAAGTGCATAGGGACAAAGCCTAGGCTATCCCATATTATATGGTTTGTTTGTAACAAAGACTTGAACATTTGTAGGCCCTGAAAAATGCAAATACTGTATATTGGTATGGTGTTATTGACCTCAGTGACCAGCCATAATATGCCATAAATATTTGTGTCAGTTTTAGCTCACTCCTGCTTTTTACCAACTTGTTAGATGGGAGCCCTGCCGGAAAAAAACATCGAGAGTTGTATTGAAACAAGTGTAGTTCTGCTTCAGAAATATTTGTACGTTGTACCAACTTTTCTTTTCCACATGAAAGACAAGTACCTGTATGTCAGCACGTATGTGATAAACACCGGAGACGTTTCCCTTTGTTTGATTCCGGTGCACTGTTCTCTGCTAGCCTTGTACTTCTTCCTAAATCAAACATGGGTGTATTAACACCATGCTTTATTGTGAAGCAGACAGCACTGCAATTTCCTGTGTATAAATTTTTGTCACAGAGCATTTTTTTTTCACTGTTCTATCAATGTATGCCATGCTCATTGGTAAATTGATGTTAATATGCATATTTTACAGCGCTGACATACAACATGGTGCCTTGAAATCAATTCATCAAGTTTTTAATTATATTGATTGCAAAAACTTCAAGTATCACAAAATTAAATGAAACGTGGCTTTTTCCTTAAAAAAATATTTCAGGCATTATTTGTCCATGCAAAATCTTTTCAAGTAATAGTATTTCCGGACACTTCCAGGGATTTAGAAAATATTGGTTGCAGGTGGCAAAAATAAAAATACCGGCGATTACAAGTATTGTATGTGCACATTAAGTTTGTGCAAAATGTCCTGATTTTTTACTAAAACTACATTTTCACAGCCAGCAAATTTTAGCTGACAGCCAGTTGTTGTTGCTGACTGCCATCTATTTTCTACATCCAAGACTTCTTAATGTACATCTACTGTCCTGCTTTTACTCTCATAATTTTTCTTCAATAGCAAGTCTTCTCAGTTTTTTACACTGATACATTTCTCTGTTTGTCACAACAGATATTTCCCCGATATCACCCAGCAGACACCAGTGCAGTTTAGCAATCCACCGCCTCCACCGCTACCTCCCATGGAGACAAGTTCACCCATCAACATTGTTTCCAAGCAGCAATTGATAAACCAGCCACACACCGTCAGCTTGAAGCAAAACGTGGACAACAATTTTCACAAAAATTTGAACGTCTCAGTACCTGAGAATAAAGAGTTCCTTACGTTTCAACCAGGGTAAGTAAATTTTGTCATATGCATGGTGTGTGTGTGTGTGTGTGTGTGTGTGTGTGTGTACAGGACAGTTAGTTTGTCTGTCTGTCATAATATAGAAATGCAGGTTATCTAATAGCTGGCCAACCATATCTCAAGAAATTTTAACCAATGGTGTTTTGACATGTTAATGTACTATTTCCTATGCATTGTGTAAAATGTTTGGGGAAATAGCAGCTTCAGGTAAAACTTTTACAGCTGCCCTCATTCTCCTGGTCCATCGAAAGTCCCCTTTTCCCTCTGTCTTTGGAAAAGTGCCCCATTGCCTTCCCCCTTGAAGACCACAGTCAACCAAATCCTAACCCCTCCTGCTCTCTGAACTTTTCCCATTGTCATTCACTGTGTAAAAGAAGGAATGTCCTATGACTATAACATATTACTTACCATGAAATTCTTGTGTGCATCTTTCTATTGGCAACTATATCCGTAGGTTCATCAGCCATGACAGTCTCTCATTCACATGTACTGGTACTCATGCAACCATGCGTATAGACAAAATGCATGATGACGCTTCAAATTGAGAACTACAGAGCAAAAAAAAGGGTCTGGATCTAGTTTAATGTTATTTTGCTCATACCCCTCTGTACTTTCATGGGTGTTGGAGTAACCTGTGTTGTACCATAGTTTAGGCTGCCAGGTACCTTGGTAAATTTTACCAGGGTTCCCCTAGTTATATCTAATTAAATGTAAACCTACTTGGGGACAATTGAACTGATACGGCACATCATATCTAATCGTCCCTAACCCTGACAAAACACATGTAACAGTTCCAAACCAAATTTAAGTGGTTACGACATGAGATAACAAAATTTCGTCTGAATGATATTGCTAGATGTCAAGATGGAGAAAGAGGTCTTTGGTTTCAGGTTCCAAATATGGGCAAAATAAGCTAACACCAAGGTCAAAAAGGTCAAAACGTCGAAAGTTTCAGATGCTGTGTTGAATGACAAAATTGATGGCTGGACTTGAAAATGCATCTGTGCCAAATTCTTGTCAAATTCCTGTTTGTTCACCAGGGTGAATGCAGTGTGTCAGATTGCAGTAACCAGAAAATGGTAGTTGAAAATTATTTTACAACTTCTGTATACTTTTGGCGTAAATGTGTGAAGAAGCGAAAGTGTATGACTCTGGAGAAATATTATACATTCATGCTTGTGTAACTTTCAATGGTAAATCTCTCAGGCAGTATGAGCCTCAAACTTTAACTTTTGCTCAAACATTTTCCTCATAAAGCTTTCACCCATCCTCTTGACAGCAGCAAGAATTAAATTCAGAGGTCACCGTGCAAGTTTTGGTATTAGAGATACAAATTACCTAATGTTGATGGATATTTGAAATTAACTCTGTGGGAAAAATTAAATTTTTGATTTTTCACGAAATTAATACTATACGTACTCCAAGCGTTTCAAAATGACCCTCACAAGCAGTAGACCAGAATAGAATTGTAAAAATGTGAGAGTTAGAAAATCTGTCCTGAAGGGGCTTTCTATCCTAAGGGGAAAATCTCACTGAAATAATCATGACATCATAATTTTCCTGAGAGATGCTGTGACCTCTGACACTGAATGACATCATTTCCTGTCTACTTCTTTCATTACGTATGACACTCAGTAACACCATGTCCATTCGAAGATAGCCGATATTTTATTATGAACTTCCTTGTAAGGCCAGCAACATTAACTCTTGAATATCTTAAACATGTGTATTATGAATAACCTTTGTCATGTAATATTATGTGAGAATGGTGACCCACCTAAACAGTGAAAGCAAATGGCAACAAATGCTACCAGATAGAATTCTAGATTTTTGCTCTTTTTACTAGTAGTAGTACTATTGAAATTATTTCACATTCTCGTTAGCATTTTGTGTGTGAATTCAAATTAATCATCTATTGTTTGACAATAATTAATGTATTTTATTTTCTGATGTATAGTCAGTACAGATCTTTACCTCTAGGTATATTTAAATTCAAAGTAATCTGATCTTTGTACCGGTATTTCACAACAAAACAGTTGTTGTTGTTTAGACAGATGCATAACAAGCTAATTCATAAAAGAAACGAGCAGTGGTTGATTTTGTTAGTATGTACACTTCAGTCCATGTGGTAGTCGTGGAAATAGTAATTTTGAATGAGGAGACAGGTCAAGGGTTAGCTACATCCTGGTACAATACAGAGCCAACCTTCACGATTTTTACCACAACATCTATCAATTCCTTTTGTGTGTTGAAAACAATTTTAATTCAGTCTTATCATCTTGGGTAGAAAGGAGTCACGAGGTTCCACAACTTGTTGGACAATGTTTGGTGAGTTTTAGCATAACATTTATGAAATGGTATCTTGGCGTACCATTACTGCCTAACACAAGATATTTCCCCATGTTGTCATGAATTGGTTGCACCATGCTGTCTTGACACCACTTATCACAGCTTTGAGGAAATTGTTGCGTGATATTTGAGCAACGTTAATACTTTCATTCTTTCACAACGGCTGTCACATGCAGTTTATCTCTACTGATATTTGATGTCATTTTTGTAGTCTTAACAGCGCCAGAATTAAATACCAGTATTTCTCATTCAGTCCCTCTATTTATCTACCCTCTTTCCTGCTTCCCCTGCCCTCCTCTTTTGTTCCTTAGTCTCTCCCATTCCTTGTCCTCCCTCCCTCCCAATCTGTCTCTCCTTCTCCCTTTTAGCCTTCTCCCGCCTTGATTCTCTGCTTTTCCATCCATCTTTGACTGCTTCGTCATTCTTTGCCTCCTCCTCTTTAACTATACAGTCCTTCCTGATCTCCTATCAACACTGCAATGTCGTATATTCCCCTCCTGATTTATGACCACAACAAGCTTGCTGTCAGGTCACTGCTGTGTACTTGACCCAGTACCCCACACGGCCACCAAAGTCATGAAATACAACCAGCTCCATGGGTTTCTTCCATGGCTGCTCCTAATGACAAGATCTATGGCTTTGCGAATCAGACTGAGCCATCAGTGTAATTTGAAGTTTCGAGCTGTGTTTCTCTGGGATTTTTCCATTCCCATAAGTGAAAACACTACAACCCTCTGCTGTAACATTTAGACTTTACATGAACTTCAGACCCAGTGAAGGGTTACAGTGTCATAATACTGACAAGCAACCAACCAAGCTTTGACGTTAAGACACACTTACAATATGTGTTTGTGTATTTACAGATACCGGTATATATATATATATATATATATATATATATATATATATATATATATATATATATATATATATAT
>LD347793.1:23443-60942 GCA_001465055.1 Ptychodera flava | reverse complement strand
GTATGGTATAATCTTGCTGTTTTCACCTTTGATTTGGACCACATACTACATTTGGAAATAGGGTTAAAGGAAGACTGCATGATGTCAGTTGACATTGCATGCATACGGTATACCGGTATTATGGCTGATTGTGTTCAGAATTGCAAAGAATTTTCATTTTCAGTATGTCCTGTTGTGACATTGAACTTCATAGCTACTTCTGCAACATCTCTTTACCTGTACATATTCCAATAATTAAGTGGTACCTACTTTGACACAATTCAAGTATAAATTTTTTCCCTCAAATCAACAAATAGTCAATTGTTCTCTGCTGTTCAAAGCAAGTCAAACACTTGGCATGGCGTTGTATAATTGAACTTGTTTCTACAGCAGGATGCATAGGCACTGCATTACAAATTTTGGAAGAGAAATTTGAGTCGCGCTTATCAATTTAATTTACAAATTGTGTTTATCCGGTGATGTTAGATTTACATAAACACTGAAATATTAAACCAAAATGAAATGGGAGTGTTTGACATTATGTCAAATGTCTTATGTCTATTTCTATTGAAAAACTGAGGGGAAAGTTTGAAAAGAATAGAACTTAAAAACTGTATGCCAGATTACAAACAAGGCCCACAAAAGGAAAGATTTTGTTTGTCATGCTTGCTACAGATCACCGCATCAGCCTTTTTTCACATTCACTCAAAAAATAAAATATAAAAAAAATGACCGTGAGAAATGTGCATGTTACTTTTTTGAAGAATCACATTTGTACATTTTGAAAATGAACATTGCTGTATGTCACAGTCACCACAGCATATAAACATTACTTTTTTATAGTTTTAATCATGGTAGTTCAATCTTTTGAGCTCAAAAAAAAAAAAAAAAAAAAAAAAAAAATATTGTTACTGCACAATTTTTTGTAACAGACCTGGGATAATAAACAAAAAGCATTCTTTTTTTTGCCAAGCATATTGACACAGTACACAACAGTAAAATTTCAAAAAGACTAAGAATGCAATTGAGCAGAGATCTACAAAAATGACAAATTTCGGTCGACATTTTCCTGTGCAACAGAAAGTATCAATGTCTTAGCATGACTTTCAAATGATGAACTGGTCTTTTTACCGTTAAAAATAATCCACGAGCTAGAAATACTGCCATAAACGAGTTGCTTAGCAACAGACAGCTTCGCCAGTAACAGTTTAAACATAGCTGTCAAGAAATCTTTTTCTGAAATGAAATTGATGGCAGAATTTCTGTCAGAGGTCTCTCAGTTCAGAAATACAATTTCAATAAAATTGAATTTTTTTTAACCACCCATACTCATTCACGTCAATACGTCTGATAGGTATGTATGTGCTCAAATTTAACCTTTTTCACCCAATACCATGGAACAGTCCTACCATTCTCAACAGGGTAGATGGACCTTCATTGTGTCATGAGGGGGACATGGCAGTGAAAGTGTTAATGAATGGTTTCTCCTGTACTAAAACAAAATTGTTTATACCATACTTCAAGCTTACAGTGCTCTGATTGGTATCTCTCATTTTGTTGTGGATCAAAAAACTTCATTGCATCGAGGGAAGTAAAGAACATAATTCTTTCAATCAGCTGATCACGTCTACGTGATTGCATAAGGTATACATTTAAAACACCCTAGAGCATTACATAATTGTTCCTCAGCTTTTCAACTTTTCATTTTTTTTTTTCAAAAAGGTTACATCAGCTGTAAATGCTTTATTGTAGCAGTTTCTCTGTCAGTGTAATCCTATATCATATGTTGTTTTCACATGTACCAAGTGAATATATATATTCATCGCAAAAATAGATACTGTAACAGTTTCTTTCTGTTCCATTGTTTACACTCGCAGTGACTGTGAATTGAATGTCATATAGTTGTAGGAGATATTGAACAGTTGATAAAAAATTGTTGCCATATCCTCTGTTGTCCTGCCAAAATAATCTGAGTAATAATAGTTTTCCTTTTGTCAAGTGTGAACTGCTAAAAAGAAGAAGTCCATTGCTTCCATATACCCTCTAAAACATGCAAAATGTTGAAGTTTATGAGAACTTCCAGCTTATACCTGATCAGTTGCATGATTAGAAGTATCTATACTGAAACTGTAAGGTTGTAATGTTGTGTGAGGAAGTCCGTTGGCCTCCCATCCACAAGAGTTCCAACAGTGGTGACGTTCTCCAGATTGAACAGCGCCACCAAGTGGTCACCTTCTCATAACCTTTTGAATACTGTGTGTGAAATTCAAGTTGTTTTTTTGTCAACTGTTTAAGAGCAGTAAATCATATCTTGATTGCAGTTTTATATCATGGTATTTGCTTGTTGTAAATGTCACTGTTAGGAGATTTTATATGACAAACTACTTGTAATTCTTGTTTTGTTCCTTGAACTAGTTTTTACAGTGTATGAGTGTCTGCTGTACTTTTTACAACATTTTTGAAGCAAAGATTTTAGGTAGATAGTAGGTATATCAGCTGTGATCACTAGGTTTTTGTGAAGCGACGAATGGATTTATTTATTAACCACTGTCCTTTGGACTCTCTACAGGACTTTACCAGAGTCCCCTCCTGATTCCAGCTCAGAGCCCTACTCACCCCCAGAAGTGAAGCCTGAGCTGACGAATGGACCAGTCCATGTGTCCCAATCACAGCCACAGGTACAGCCACAGCAGCCGTCACCCCAAGCAACAATGGCTGCCCCACCGCCCGGTGCCCCGATCCTGTACACGCAACCGGCGACACAGGTGCAGACACTCGTGCCCAGGCCGGTGCCGCCACAGATGCAGCCGCAGATGCAGGTGCCGTCGTCACTGTCGAGCTACATCACTCCCAACCCGCCGCAGTTATCACATCTACCGACCACAGAAGCTCAACAGGGAATGCTTGATGGGTAAGTTTGGGTACAACTTCCTTTTAATGTAACATTGTCGTAATGACATCACTCTCCTCAACTACCTCGACCGTCAGACTGTTGTGACGGGGGTATGTGTCTCCCACAACTGATGATGGGTCTTTGTCAACAGGGAAGACTAATAAAAACAAGATAAATATGACATTTTATAGCCACAGTTTATTTTAGGCCTTCTTTGTCAATTTTTAACCAACTTGCGTGTACACATCAGGGCTTTCGATGTGTGGCGGTGTACACAGTGTTGTACCATAATACTCAGAACAACAAAGAGGGACTTTCATATCAAATGTGATTGCACTGGAGGATATGGTGGCATTCTCACTGCTGAAGGAAACGGCTTTCGATTATGTTTAAGATTAAAAAGAAAAAATTTTGTCATTCATGTTTTCAGAAGCTATCCTCTATGGCACACACAGCATCAACTAACTGATGTTGTCATTTCAGTGATTTCAAAGTAGGCCATGTGTCATAGACTGGATGAAGGCTGTGTAGGTTTCACAAAATGTTGCAGAGAATCTAGATTTTGTCAGAATTCAGGAACTGTACGCAGATACCGGGCTTCCATTATTTTTAATATGTAATTATTTGATAGATGGCAATTCAGATAAACTGGTTAACGTGTTGAGTATAATTAAAAAGCAGTCGTATATTTAATACTTTATGCAACTATAAGCTCACAAATTGGATGATGGATGCCTTGTTGATTTTATACACACATCAGACATTGTGGTTATTGGCACCGTACGATTGTTTTTAAGATTTACCACATATTAGCTATACAGGGGACACACACAAAAAAACATGAATGGGTAAGAATTACTGGTACAAACCATGTTGTATTTTTCTCCGCAGTCAAATTTTATCACAGTTGGGTTACCTTTGCACCGGGCACAGGCAGTACCAGCCTAGTCGGGTTTAATTGGTAACTTACAAGTGACGTAGGCGTCGTAAATGAATAATGAAAGGTGGCCATACTTTGACACAGTTCTGGTTTCATGCCATGTTGACAATGTCGCTGGTAAATATTCCTGTTCAGAAACAAAGCTATCAAACAGGAGAAACACACTGCAGTTTATTAATTTGTTGAAAACCAGCCGTAATTAAGAGATCATTAATCAATATTTTCTCATATTTGGGAGATTCATATGATTGATTTTCTGAATGAAAGCAGCAACTTTACAGATATCTAATTTGCGTTTGACAATTTAGCCAGGGCAATAACGTCATAAACTTTGTATTGTGCTTCTACTTTGACCAAACAATATAATTTTATTAGCACTAAATTTCATTCTAGGGAATATTTTATGCATTCATGTACCCCAATCAACAGGTTACATGACCCAAATCTACAATAAAGACTTTGGAAAATGCTTCCCTCTGATTCAAGATAGTACATGCCTTAAAACTAAAAAACTCTCCTTAAAATAAAATTCGAAGGCACTCTCGTTCAAAGTTAAGAATCAAAATGAGGGGTATCGGGGCAAATTTTTTGAGTGTAGAGAAAGAAATGACCCAAAATTTTCCGATGTTTGAAAATTCAAAATGGCCGCCATCCCTGTGTTGACTCAGTAGAGAAAAATCAAACCGTCCGTTTGACAGTGAAAACTATATTTATTCCATGAGGTTAGAAATGAGTGGACACAAACGGTAGACCAGATTAGTGTCATAGAAATTGAGAGGCTGAATATCTGTCCGAGTTGCACATCTTCATTTCACCCAATAGAATCTTATAGATCTGTTCACGACATCTGTAAAAATATTACAAATTCAATTAACTTCAAAACAAGTACTGATAAATAGTTTTATTTCAATACTTGTAAACTGACACGCCCATATTCTGGCCATGGGTGTCTGCGAAAGGGATGATTTTTATGAAACCAAATTAATGGAAATAGTGGCCTATTGTTTAGACTGCAAGTTCTTCAGTAAGTTGGTGTTTTGTCAAGTATGGGTAAATATAAGCCAGAAATGTTCAGCTGTTCTAAGTTGGGGAGGAGAGGATCATATGTTGTACAGCTAATTTGTAATGATTTTGACACATTTATTACACATGTTAGTCATGAAAGGCTACAGAATAATCATACACCACTTCAAACACAAATGTCAATAGACAATAATTTTCTATCATATTATATATAATTACAGAGGTATATGCACATACACAACTTCAGAGCAAACAGTAAATGGAGTGTGACGCAATTTTGTTATTGCTTCTGTAGTTTCTCCTAGTTACAGGTGGGGAGAGATATTCTTCGATAAGATGGTGTGATTTTTGTTTTCACCTGCAAATTTTTGTGAACATTCAGTATCAGTCGAGTTTGCAACATGAAAATTTCAGCCAAGTCTAAAACAGATTGCCCACCCAGTACACCTATAGACACACTCATTCAGTAACAGTTTTCCTATATGAAGTATTTTTATTCTTGACATGTGCTGGAAATTGCACTTGTGCTGTTTGAAAGAAAGAACATTATAGAACTACAACGAAAATGCACATTGATGCCTTAATACTGATATTGTAATAATTTTAAAATGTCTACCGGATGAATTGATAAAATGGGGTAATATAATATTAAAGATGTCAACTTCTTATTTACGCTTTTGGATGGGGTGAATATTTGTCATCAATAATTGATTTTTGTATTAAGAAATTTGCCACCAAAATCCCTCCCGATAATTTTAAAAATTGTATAGCAAATATTCTGTCCCATATTCTCTGCATTCCAATAGAACGATGTTACAGAATAGAATAGATATAATTATGTACATATATAGGGATGTTAAAGGTCCAGTTGGTGTAATTTGTGATGATCTTATTCACTATTTCACTGTTTTTTGTTGTTAATGTCAACTATCATTTCTTGTTCCGCTTCCCAAAGCATGTTGATATACACAGTATTCAGCTGGTCAACTCAGCCTGTGTAAACTGCATTGTTATTGTCGTAAAGCAAATTCTGGTTGAGCACTAGAATTCAATTGATGCTATGTTGACAAGCTAAATACCGGTATGAGGTGTTTTAACACTTTCACCACCATGGTTTGTCCCAAATCCATTGTTTTCTATGGTAAAGTGGGACCTGTATACAGGCAACTGGGGTGAAAGGGTTAAGAGAAAAGGGACTTGTAATAGAGAGCCAAAACAAAAATTAATAAAAAACATCAGAAGATTAATACGCCTTCTGGCCCTTTAAAAGTCTTTTGTGAATTGTGGTGTTTTCTGTCCAATCTAGTAACAAACCTATGAATTTCTCCAGACATTAAATTGTACTTCTTTGTGCCTCACTCTGTATTCAGAGACATGTCCATAATTATCTACCATGTTTTTTGTTTCTGAAAAGAAACTTCAGCCTCTTTTGTCCCAATCAGTTTAAAAGTGCTGTTTATTTTTTATCGTGGACAAAAATTATGCCACATTTCCGTATGCAACGATGACTTTACGCAGTGTTCAGATTGAAGTAAAAGAATAACATTTCTTGGTCAGTGACTCTTGGAAGTAAACTGGTCATTCGAAGGGCAGACTATATGGTAATTTAAGGGAGTAGGTCAGGGGGGGGAAGGGGCACTGTTTTTCATTCTGACAGGTTTTGTCACCTGCCACGCCAGCCATATCCCTGGGAGTCTCTGATTCCTTTTCAACAGGTGTAACCTGAAACCGTTACACCAATCCAACTGCAGGTTTTGATAAATGATTGTGTTTTGGCCCGATTGTACACCTAATGGTTTAGTGCCAGGAAGACCCAGCTCCACCGGCACAGACATTGTTATCCGTGCACAGGTCCGGCATTAAAGTCACGTGCGGGCAAAATGAAACAACTTTTCTTCCCCAACTCATCTGACTTTCCGGGAAGTGCTGCTTTTAGGAGTTTCTAGAGATACCCACCAATTCTGTACCAAATGTGAACTTCAATGCCGTTCAAAGTTGCTTTGTTGTGTCTTCAAAATTTCATTGGATTTCACCCAAAATAACCCGTGAACTTCTCTGGGCCCGTCTTGAGGATATTGTACTTGTCGTGGCTCTAGCAATATTGTCTTGTTATACTGGTGCTCCAGGTGGAAGTCTTCAAAGCAGGAAAGGACAAGGAAAGTGCTGAACAGCGGTGAAAACCGTGATCCTTGGAATATTGTCAACTGTGTGAACAGTTAATCTCTAAAAACCTCAAGGCATATACTGGAGTGCTCGTGTACAAGTTCAACATTCTGAAATTTTGAAGATTTTGTAACAAAGTCCTAATTTACCACTTGCAGACCAGGACATTCACATTTTAATGACTTGTAGCATTTGTGTTACCAATATCAGACTTGATCCATGTACAGCTCCAGTGTGGCCTTCTGTATCCACAGGTTCACAGTTTGTGAATCCCCTTGAAAAAATGGCAAAGTTCATTAATATTTAAAAGTCTATCAGTGTTACCCGTTTGCTCTACCTAGCAGTCAGACTTGATGGTTGGCCTTCATGTTCCAGATTTTTACTGTGATTTAAATGATAGTCCTGGTCAATCAGGATTGAACATTATGTGAAGTTTCAAGTGGATATATCTTCCAACTTTCTTATTCCCATTGGGATCTGCCAAGACCTCATAGAGCATTAGAAACAGCCATGTACCCAGCATACCCATATACAAATCATACGTATGACTACGTGAACTTCTATAACAACAACAATTTCAGGTATGCTTGGTGAAAAAGTGTAATTTCTGTATTGTGTGATGGTCTCTTCAAAGTCACCGCATCATTCAAATGCAATTTTAATGAGGTTTGATTTACATCTCAGTAGTTCTGCGTATGAAAATGAAATTAGTAGTAGTTTTATTTTTAAGTGAAGAGGTGTTTCATTATTTTACTTTCTGCTATTGGCCAATAAGGGTAATGATAGATGGTTTGTGATTATTTGAGTTTTGGCTGTTTGTCAAAGATCAGAATAGTTTATGTTGCCTTGAAAAAATTTTCAGCTGCATACTGAAATCCAAACTGCAGCGTGACTGCACATAATCAGTTGTAAAATATTATATTGTGTATGCTGCCATAGGTATCTGTGTGGTTAATATGGGACAACAATTAAGAGTACTGTGTAATGTGCATGTAGAAAAATCATTCATGATTCATTTGAGAGAAACATCACAGAATTCAAAACAGAATTCATTTACACTCTGGCTTGTATGTACCAGTAGGTTGGTAATGCGCTGGTGTTGATGTCAGCAAGTTTCAATTCTTTGCTGCTTGTTTATAGAGACATTTCACCCACAGTAACAACTCTATGAAAAGAAAAAGCCTCTTTACTTTGTACATGGTAAATGCATTGCGAAACAATTTTAGGTAGGGAAGTCAGTTTGGTACATGACTATTTGTCACATGTTTTTTGTTTGTTTTTTTTAAGGAATTTAAACTGGGAGAGTGAGATCCTAGACAAACAGAGAAAACAAATTCATGAATTGTGAAATGTTTAGGTCGAATTCAAAACTGGTGTTTTACTTTGGTGTGCTTGTTTAATTTTTATAAACTTTTTTAATAGTTTATCAAGATGTTTGGTAGTCAGGGGTAGGGTTAACTCATTCAAAAATAAATAAATGAAATACGAACACTCTCATACAATACAACAACTGCTTTTTCTTTTAATTTAGTGTACTTTCTATGCGAGTATTGAAAAAGTAGTAAAAACAGTCTGTGATTGTGTGAAAGTTATGTGCCTTCATTATGTCTGTTCAAGTCTCATTGAATTCATATTTCAAGTTTCAGTGAATTTTCTGTCTCACTGAATTTACCAATAAATGAGTTTTGTGTGTTTTTCTTGTTTTGCAGCAACCTTGGTCATCAACACAAGAAGAGGAAACACTCCGACTCTCCAAACAACACAGTGACAGCCAACACCATAGCACCCGGCATGATAAACTTGGTGCAAATCAAACAAGAACCGGGTAAGATAGATCTGTGTTCCATCACTGCACCCGCGGAATTTATCAACATTTCACAGCTTGTCAGAGGGGAGTGATTTCATCCAGCCGAGTTTAGTTCCCATTGCTTTTCATAAATCTGTACAAATTCAATCTGTGAACAGTCTTAACAACATGTGTGCAAAGTGCTATTAGATTTTAATGCTACTTTCTTCTAATTGACACCAAAGTAACCAAAAGCAGGTTTGTGTAAGACGATAAGAGCATTTTCTCCTAATCTGTTTGAACACCCTATTTTCAGTCTGACATGTATAAACAATCATTAGTTCTGTGTTTCAGTTTTTAACTAATTAACTGGCATGATTGGGGATATTAGTTAAAAAAAGGGAGTTTAGACATATATATGTACCTTGGATGTCATCCACGCTTGTGTTGAAGTTCGTCAGTGGTGTGAATGTTATTAACCCTTTGAGCGCCAAAGTCAATTTTTGTCGCCTTTACAGAATATACCTCAGTCAAATTTTTTTTTCAGAGTTTTGCCCAAATTTTGATATAGATAAAGATAAAGAACTGTAGCCAAGGAAATGTGATTTCCATTTAGTCAAAAATTATCAAAAAAAAATACAGAAAAATTCATAAAATTTGATAAAATGTTGCAGTTAAGTCTGGTGGGAAAAATTGCAGCACTACAAGGGTTAATCATGTCAGGGTAGGGCAAAATACTGTATGTTGAAGTGTGACATTGACGGGAAAGGGAAAAAGATATTGAAGGGAGTCAGGGAGGAAGAGGGGAATGGTAACAATAAAAAGAAGCATTGTTATTTTGAAAGAGAAAGAGCGAGACAAGGGGGAGTTGAATTGGAGAGGGTGAAGACACATGAATCAGAGGGGCAGAAATCAAATCTTGCATGATATTATCTGTTATTTCTTATCACCCATCGCATGTCTTGCACTTGATTGTTTCCCATGAATGTCCTCCATTGCTCAGTATTACGCTCAATGACATGTAATGAAGATGATAGCTCATTATCGCTAAATATCAGTCAGATATCGGAATAGGAATACCCATTTTGTGGGTGTATTTTAAATAAGCTGGCATGCCATGGAGAAGGCTGCATAATTCAACATATTGTGTGTGAAAATTCATCTTGAGCAGGACCTGTTTTGTCTGATGGGTATATTTTGACATTGACTTTCTGTTCATCCACAGACACTGGTAGTCGTGATTCTGATCTAGAGGCACTAGATGGTACATACCATTCCATATTTTATCACCCTTCATGTTTTCAAACTTCTCCTTTTGATTTCCCACGGACTTTTGCATCCTCATTCTTCTCTGTTTTCTGTATTTTGTTTTAAAAAAAAAAGAACAAGCACACTACAATCTGGTGTCGGTTCCTGAGTTGTCAGAGCTTTACAGGCTCACTTGATCAGTCAGTCCCATGATGCACTTCTCCAGGAGCCATATTGACCCCATGACCTTGCTCAGACTCATGAAAATATTTCTGTTGTGAAAAATTTTTCTTTGCTTCCCTCTTATTTTTGAGCATATGTGACCACTTTTCGGTGTTTCATTTTTTCAAATTTTTGGGCAATGTCTCATAAGAAAAGAACATGTACAAGGAGAAGAAACAACACCAAAACTGAAAATGTTTGTGATCACTTTTCTAGCAGAATATTAAATTTTATTTCAAGAGTACCATGTTCATCACTAAAAGTTCTGCCAGAACAAATACTGAGAACTTTCAAAGGTTTTGCTCAAAACTGTTTTCTATAAATTTTCAAATTTACCAAACAATTAAGGTCAGGATTGTGAATTTGAACCATCAAGTTTTCAAATTTATAAGCTCACTACTGAAAGGTCATAGGTCACAAAATGAAAGGTCAGGTCAATGTATTTCGTTAATCACAACTCATGGACAGACCACAAATGTCACCGCATGGCTGCTGCTTGCACAATGCATCTAACATATTTTCAAAAGTGTGTTCCAAGCTCAATAGGTTGTAGTTATTATGTTTAAGAACTGCTGTGGTGTGGCACACTACTAACCATTGCATTGCTGCCATCAAAGAATTGATGCTTCTGTAAAAGGAGCCAGCGCAACTTCCATTGGGCCTACCATTTTGTTACTCACACCCTGCACACCCCTGTGACCTGTTTGTAAAGTGGTATCACCCATACAATTTGAATATTGAGTCAGGAATGGTTGAACGCGCCACTTGTTGAATTTGAGAGTCATAAATATTTCACCCTCTGTGTTTTTTTTTCCCTGTCATGTATTTCAGAGTGTCTTTGATTTATAACTGTAGGAAAGGTCGGGAAGAAAATCGGACAATGCTATGCAAAAATGTGAAAGAGAATCCATTTTAGACAGAAAATGACCAATTTCAGAGCAAATATAGGCCAGATATTTTACTCTAAAGAACTCATTATCATTTTCTAAATGGCAATTAAATATTTCAAAATGTATAATCTGTATTCTGTAAAAGGCGTAGTATTTTCCAGGTACTATTATTTCTTGATTTCTGAACAGCTTGGCTGATTCAAATTATGTGATTGAAATCCTGTGATTTCAATCATTTTCAACAAAAGAGCAATTTAAAAACAATAGCCATACACTGTTTCATTTATAGTCTCCTAATAAATCAAAAGTTAGATACACAAGCAAAGTTTAGAGTCCAATTGCTCCAACCTGACATGACATACTGTGTTTATTTATATTTACAACCACTCGCAGAATGCTATTCTTAGTCAGAATCTCTGATATGTTGACAAATGCTGTATTGAAATATGTGGATCTTGTCCTGGCCAATCAGGATACCTGTTTCATAGGCCATGAGTGCAGACACCTTATCACCCAAGCAAAAAGCTGTAAAATTTGTGTCAAGCTTTTTGAACTGTTTTTCACCTGGCAGAACAAGGGCACTTAATTTATGATATGAAATTTACTGGTTTATTATGTAGCCCTGCTCTTGCCCAATGAAAATGACTTTTTAAACGTAGGGTAAAGCTGTCCTTCATTCGTAGTAGATCATAGCTCCCTGCAATACTGGTAATTCACAGCAAATTCTGACCTCATTGTCGAGATATTGGACATAAATTGGCAATAATTCTTGTCATACTCAGCACAGTGAAAGGCTCATCGTTTTGCACACTCCGACACGTATGGTATAAGTTTCACTTTTGTAAAAGTGCAGAATGGAAAGATGAAAAAAACTTCAATGAATCCACACCAGCGACAGACTAGTATTGTGAAAGTTTCCATGTCAGAAAATGTCCGCAAGATTCATTCTACCTTTAATGGAACAGAGTACCGGTAGTTAGATATGGAGAACATCAAATCTTATGTACATGTAGATGCCTTTAGAGAAATGCCAATATTTGTAAAGTGTATACCCTAAATGAGAGATGTGTGGACTATATTAGATTTAATATGACATTTTGATAATCTATATTCGTGCCAGGAATATTTTATTTAGATGAATACCAACAGAACTGCACTTATTTTCTGTATTTGAATTTGAAAAGTTATAACGGAGTGTAGTACCCTTAATCCACAATGTCCATCTTAATTTGTGTCTGTATCATCACCCAGGTGTAATACATTTCTGGCTCAGCCAGAACACATGAGTGACTTAATCTGTAGGGAGCTTTCAGGTATCGTCCAACTAGCTGACTGTACATGCACCTATTATTGAAATGTCTCTAGATCTGTCTGTGTGGTCTGCGGCAGAACCAATTCAACAAAATTCTGCCCAGGCCATTATAGATAAGTTGGGTTGCAAAATGTATCTATCCTCCATTTCATAATATGTCAGTGTTTTCCCAACAGGCAGTGTACATAAATGCTGTCCTTTTGTCTATTTCATTAGCCCTGTTGCTTTCATTTATTCCCTTTGCAAAATGAAAATAAATTGACGACTTGCGTCAGTCAGTCATTGCTTTCTTGTTTTCATAAAAATACTAATCTCATGCAGAGATCATAGAGGGTTCTTGTCCCGACAGGCCTTGCTGTACTGACTGACGTAATCCTTGCACCCCCATCGACAAAAAATGGGACCAAACACACATTTTAAATGGGTCCAACCACAGATGGTAAAGGGGTCCAACCACACAAGGTTTTTACTAAAGGCTAGCAGTGGTATGAGTAAAATGTAATGTAATGAGAAAGAGGTATAGTTAAGGTACAATAATGATAAAGTAAAATGTACATCAATAATAAGCAGTGAATTGTTTTGTAATCAGCATGATGAAATTTTACGAAATAATGGTTTTCTCTGCTTTCAGGTGTGTTTAATGACTGTGGTGACTATGACTACGGTAATGACCCACGGGCGTACATGGAAAACAGTTTTCAGTGTATAAAGTGGCAGCCATTCAAGCCGAACAAGTGGCATACATTGGTGGATGCTGCAGGAAAGGATTTGTAAGTTTTGTTTTTCATTGTAATATTTTGTCCGTGTTTCCTCCAGAGGGCAGCCTTGCAAACTAGTGGATGTGAGTCGCTGGGACACGCTAAGATTTCAGTTCCTGAAATTTGGGGCAGTCCCGCGACTACAGACTGCCAAAGTTGGTTTTTAGCTACTAAATTACTATAATTATAACTCATCATGTCCCACCTTTTCAAATACTGACAAAGGAGCACTGATTTTTGTTTAATTTCTGATAAAATGACATGAGTTTTGCTTTACCCCCTTCTGCAATTGTAGAACTCAGTCTGTCTCTCTGCATTAAGGCTGATTCAAAAATTGATATTCAAACTAGGTAAATTTTTGTCTAGCATGTTTGACAAGACCTGCAGAAAGTACATACAGTATAAAAGATTGGTAATAATAGTACTTCACCGCCACATACAGTATATTGTATTTCATCATAAAGTGATGTCCACAATCTGCAGCAAGAAGAAACAGGTGCAAAACTGCCAACATTTGTCCCCATTTCTGTCAGCCGCTGCCAAAGTTATGTACCGTATTTGGTGCTATATTTAGTAGCTCACCAAAGGTCGCAATATTAGTGCTTGGAAAGAAAGATAACAAGGTGACACTCTGTGTTTGAACTGGCATCCCACACCTTTTAATCCTTTCACCCCCAGTTCCCTGTATACAGGTCCAACTTTACCATAGAAAACAATGGATTTGGGACAAACCATGGTGGTGAAAGGGTTAAACATGGCAGCTTGGAAATATAGCAGAACTGGTACTAATTGCGCCGTGTTTATGTGACAGTATATATCACTTTAATATTAAAAGCAGCTCGCTGTAAGGTCAGGTAGATATTATGTAGGTTTACACCACTGTGGACAGAATAGGTGTCGATGAATCATCAAAAAGAAAAGCTTTATTGGTAATTTAGTAAATGCAAATGTATGAATAACAATTACGCAGACAGTGTAGACACATGTAGGTGTGACTTTGCGAATATTTCTGTCGTTAGGTAGAATACGCCTAAGGGACATATATTTGTTCTCTCATACTTATTAGTCTGCCACTTGTTATGGTTCTTTTTGAAGCTTTTGAAGTATATTTATTAATGAAAGTTTTCACTTGCTTATTTTTTGTGAAAATCAAAAATGTCATTGGTTGTATAAAGTTACCACAGGGATAGCGGACAATTTTAATTACATGTGTTGGTAAATATTGGGTGATTTAATTTGTTTCTGTAGTACCAAGTTCTGCAGGAGGACCCATGAATTTTATGCTTCATTTTAAAGTTTCTTTTTGGAAAGTTTGAGTGAAAGTTTAAGTCTTTCGATGTTGAGGAAGAGAACTACATGTACATATTTTTATGTCTGTAGTCTAGGTATGTGCGCAAAAATGTGCAGCGTAGTGACATCACGTATTGTTCACCAACTTTTGGTCATTGAACTCTAGTCAACCATTAGCTAGGTTACTATTACATTGTATATCCACCGTGCTTCGAATAAGGAAGTGGGGATTTGATTAAGCTGCTGTTTTCCACAGGGTCAGAGTTCATGATGGCTAGGCTCAATTTAGTTGAAATATGCTCATTTCCTGTGAATTTACGTGTCAATCTCATCAATGGAAATTTTCATGTGATATGCTATCATTATCCATAACTTATAACAAATCTAAGTATGAATGTTTATTTTTGGAATACACTGTCACTTTGGTGTCTTTATTGTATTAAAATGGAATTTCTAACATAATGTATTTTGAGATGTCATGGATGCGAAAGGCATTGTTGAAAAATTCAACCAGTTATGAACAAGGAATAAAATGACCTGGTATACCATTTTCATGGAATGTCCAAATATCATCACGGTCTTTTTCTACCAGAGTGACATAAAGTCATGAACTCCCTAGAGGACTCTGGCCATGGAAATATTTTTAATTTTTTTTTCCAAATGGGCAGAAAAGGGCTGAAGAAAAAGCAACACTGTTTATCATAGAAATACACAAACAATGCTACTACTTTGTGTATTTCCTGTGACATCTGTTTCACCTCACATGGTTGCGTTTGAGCCACTGACTCAAAAAACTTTCATTGATCCAAAACAGTTTAAACCTTTCTTCACCACCATGGTTTGACCCCAGCCTATTGTTTTCAATGGCTATTGTTGATCTATCTACAGGGAATTTAAGTAAATAGGTATCATATTACATGTGCTCAGTGTACGGACTATGGAAAGAAATTCTCAGAAATTCCCAGCACTATAGGAAAAAATTCAGAGACTGAAGCGAAGAAGGTGACGCTTTCTCACAATTGGTGAGAATCTCTTGTCATTCTCACAGCTACCAGTGAGAATTCAAAAATTCTCACCGGTGAGCAGTGAGAAATGCTCTCCGTGGTGAGATTCTATTATCTCACCAAGGAGTGCATTTCTCACTGCTCACTGATGAGAATTCAAAACTTGTCAATGGTAGCAGCGAGAATATCAAGAGATTCTCACCAACTGCGAGAAAGCATTCACTTTCTCGCTCCAGTCTCGCAATTTAAATGGATCACACTTTAACAAGCAGGGTTAAAAATATTTACCCTTGGTATGTCAGTTCCGACTGAATGCTCTGCTCACCAGATTCTCTGTCAAAAAATACAAACAATTGGCATATTGTTATGTGTTTGTGTGACATTTGGTGACCAGAGCTGGCACTCACCCACAATGGCTTCATTTTAATATTCTAACCCACAGACCAGCGCCCTCATACAGAGTGGAGGCAGACAAGGGTTTCAACTTCTCAATACCGGACGATGCCTTCGTATGCCAGAAGAAGAACCACTTCCAAGTCACAGTTCACATCGGGTTGGCTGGCCATCCCAAATATGTCAAAATGGAAGATGGTTTAAAAGTTATAGAAAGCTATTACTTGCATTTATACGGTGTCAAGGTGAGTTACTGTAATATCTTACATTTGCATGTTGTCAGTGAAGGAATGTGAGACGTCCAAAGTTTGGAATCAGTGAGAAGACCACAGATTTATTCCAAAAGATAAAACAATGTTTCAATAGTTGCTGACAGGAACGGTATATGATCATACATTATGTATGACCACACTGCCAAAATAGTTCAAGGGATCCTATTATCCCACAGCTTTAGACTTTTCACATCATTATTCAACAAGTCTCACACATCAAAACCATTAATGCCACAAATGGATATACGAAGACATGCCAAATAAGGTGGTCTAAACGAAAATGCAAATTCTCATAGGAATTTTACTGTTCGAATTTACAAAATTTTCAGCTGTCATCATATCTTTTGTTGTTGTTCTGCTATTGCCAGCTTACATGTACCGGTATATCAGTTTAATTGAAAGTTTGAAACATTTCTCTGCTACCAGGATATGATCATAGCTTTCATAAACCTAGGATTGCAAATGAGAATAACACAGAAACTCTGAGTAATGTTGACCAGCCGTGCTTCTTAATGAAAGATTTGTTATTGAAGGCATACATGAGACAGTAGTATCACTGCAGAATTCCCTCCCTGTTGTCACGTTTAATTTGTAAAAACTAAAATGCTTTGAATCATACTGCTGTCCTCCTCATCTATCTTTCTGGAGTTCGTTTTGTAATATTTAATACTTTCTCACAGAAGAGGGGACGGCCAAAAGTTTGTAAATATAACAATGTATTAAGTGGCTGTTGTAGCATATCCTTATCGTCTATTGTCATTTATTTCTCTCAGGTGGAATCAGTGGACACAGCGATAAAAATTGAGCAGTCTCAATCAGACAGGAGTAAAAAACCTTTCCATCCAGTTGTGTAAGTATTATGGTCGTATCGTACTGTCATTCTGGGATGGCCATGGCAAGTTCAAGTTTCAGGCATAGTGCATGACCTTGTGCTTGAGGCTTAACCACGATTTGCATCACTATGTAGTGGGTTGATTATCCAGTAAATGAACCTTCAGCAGTTGGAAGATGGAGTAGCAGTACACATGAAAAATAATTAAAAAAATGGCTTTGTTTTTCTTGAAATCACAGAAGGACTTACCGGTTAGTTTTTATCTTGACATTTTCTTAACAGGGTGGATCTTCCCCTGGACCAGGTTACCAAGGTAACAGTGGGAAGGCTACATTTCAGTGAAACCACATCCAATAACATGAGGAAGAAAGGGAAACCCAACCCGGACCAACGATACTTCATGCTTGTCGTCGGGCTTCACGTGCACAGTGGTGGCGAGTCGTACCAGATAGGGGCCAGTATGTCAGAAAGGATTATTGTCAGGGTAAGATGATTTTTACTAAATTTGTTTTTGATCGTAATGATTTTGCAATTTGCAAATCGATCAGTGATGGAAAATGCCACCAGATTGTAAATTACCATTATTTTTATTTAGCCAGCAGTTGTAAATTTTGATTGTATTTTCCCAGTATTTTTGTTCTTAATGTGAACCGCAGTTTCTTTTTCTACTCACCAAAGCATGTTGAGATACACAGTATTCAGTTTGTCAACTCAGCCTGTACGTGTACAGACTGCATTGTTATTGGTGACAAGTCAACTGTAAACAATAACAGTCCAGTTTATGCATACAGATGGAGTGTTGACAAGCTAAATAGCAGGTGTTGTCATAGCCTGAGAGAGTAGAAAAAGAACTTGCAATTGACGTACAAAACAGAAATAGTGAAAAATCATCAAAGTTGAAGCTACTTGCCCTTTAGTTAATTCCAGCTTTGATAAAGGGTACAATGAAATGCTATACTCAGATTGTGAACATCATTGTTGCAAGAGAAACATACATGATGCCCTCTTTGAAATTCTATTTCTTGCATTTTTGGAAATCACAAGTATCAGAAAGTAGTGTTGAAGAAAGTACAATGTGTTAACAAAGGATTGAATTTACTTTGCAGGCATCAAATCCGGGTCAGTTTGAGAATGATGTTGATATGCTGTGGCAGAAAGGACAGACACCAGACTCTGTGTACCATGTAGTAAGTACATCAGTGTTGTTATCTTTTGGAATCTAATCTTAGCCTGATCCTCCTACTTCCGCAAACTTTGCAGCTGCTGTTTCTAGCCCACTGAATGGTACATACATGCAAACATTGGAAAATCTATCATGTTTTGAAGTTCGAGGTTTTTTTCCCATCAGCCCAAGAAAATAACTGTTTTTATAAGGTCAGCAGTCCATAGTCAGTTTGTTGAACTAAGTGTTGAATGCTTTGACCCCAGTTTCGTAGTGGAGAAGTCCAATTTTGCTGATGAAAACAATGTAAATATGGGATCAAACCATGCCATGATGAAAGGTACATAGCTCTAATAGTGCAGACTATAAAATGTCTGGATGCCATTTCATACTAAAAATAAATACAGATAAACATGGACAAAATTTAGAAGAAAGAAAAAACACATACTGAGCTGCCTGGGAGTCTGTTTGATATTACCTGTCATATTCCTTTGATGGCTGTTTTCTTTGAAAGTCTCCTGTCAGTTTTTTACACAAAAAACCACTGAAGTAAAGCCTGGAGATTTCAATATCACCATTCCGCATCGTTCCAACAAGTTTTCTATAACCGCTTTCAGGGCCGTGTTGGTATAAACACAGACAGACCAGAGGAACAGTTGACAGTACATGGGGATGTCAGAGTGGCTGGTAATATTCTACAACCATCTGATATCAGGGTAAAGGAAAACATTGAGGAGGTAAGTTTGTATAGTTTTATAACTATCACTTGTGTTCTTGCATTCTGAAAGGCTGTTACTATCTCTGGAAGACCAGTCTTTTTCATTGCATCTAACAAATTTCTTATAAATTAGAAACGTCAATTTTTTGCATGTAGTTGAAAACTAATTACATGAACTTGAAAGGATTTTCTTGTCCAATTACCAAAAATTATTAATAGGCCACTTTCATGACCCCTGAATGACCTTACATCCTGGCATTTTTGAAGGTATGACATTATATAACATTGACCTTTCATCCCATTTATAACAAAGAAAATTTAACTTTTTGTTTTAATATCAATTTGAGTGCATAAATCAAAAGATATGGTTGACCATTGCACAGTTTGAACCCACGATGGCAGACTCATACCAACAAAAATGCCAGGATGTAAGGGTCACACAGGGGTCATGAAAGTGGCGTATTCCCCCTCCATGTGTATGAGATGTCACTAGCGTGGACTATAATCGGTTTGGATTCACCATCTCTTTCAGACGGACTCCAAAGAGCAGCTCAGGAGAGTTGCAAAACTACGCCTTGTACAGTACAACTACAAACCGGAGTATGCTGCGTACGTCGGCATGATGGACCCCGACCGGAAAGACACAGGAGTACTTGCCCAGGATGTCAAGGATATTCTTCCGGAGGCTGTCAAGGAAACTGGAGATCTCCTACTGCCAAATGGACACAAGGTTGATAACTTCCTTATTGTAAATAAGGTAAGTACAGGTTTGTAGAGAAGGATTCTGGGAACAGTGGCAAGTATATGCTTATATTCAAGGGCAGGTAGATGAAGCTTTGAAGATTTTTTTCACAAATTTCTTTTAATGTCAGCTACTGTTTCTTACTGTACACCTCATAGCATGTTGACATTCGCAGTATCATAGCTTGTCAACTCAGCCTGTACATGTGTAAACTACATTGTTATCGTTGACACTGAGTTCTGGTCAGGACTAGAATTTGAATGTAAACAATAATAGTGCATTCTTACATGTATACGGACTTTGTTGACAAACTAAATAGTGTTTCAATATGCTTTGGGGAGTAGCACAAGAATTTATAGTTAACATTAAAACAAAAATATTGGAAAAAAATCACCAATGTTACAGCTACTGGTGCTTTGATATGAAATGCTAGCAATGATTGTGATTCACATTGTATATTCAGACTTCGTAATTGTCACTTCACCAGTAGAGCTCCGCTACAACTAGCCTTTTGTGTTCTACAGCTGTACTAATGCCATGATATTTTTTGAACTCATCGCTATGTGCACACCAGAGTATATCTTGATTGTTGCATCTGTCAATGGTTCAATTGACATGTATTTTTCATGAAAGTTCTTATGCTGTTTGATTGAAAAGTTGCTTGTGTCAACTGGTATTAGTAATCTTAAACGCACAAAAACAGAGAAAAAAATACTTCAAATCATGATATGACTCTTGTAATTTCTTTGGCCTCCAGGATCGTATTTTCATGGAAAACATTGGCGCAGTCAAGGAATTGTGCAAGCTTACAGACAATCTAGAGAACAGGATAGATGAACTGGAGAAGATGAACTCCAAACTTTCAAAACTGAAGCGACTTGACAGTGTGAAGTCGACATCAAGTGGTGGAACAATTAGGTTAGACAATTTATGTCACTAGAGGGCGTTGTCTCAACTCTCCATGCAACTTGGATGAAGCCATTGTTTTCAATATTATGGTAACCATACCATGCCAATATTATACACAGGTGGTTTGAACAATTAATGCCAGTTCCCCCATCAACAAAACAAATTTAAAACGTCTCTCCATAAAAAATGAAATCTACTCCAAAATATCCTGTTTTCAGTTCATTTGACAGTTTTACCTTTCTTTCTCTTTGTAACAGTCGTAGTGGAGGCAGTAACCCACCAAGTATTAGGCGGAGAGACCAGAGGTCATCGTCATGCCGACGACACCATGAGAGACACCACCATTCAGAAGATACAGGCTGTCTGTCACAGAAGTTTATGCAAGGTGTAATTATTGCTCTCATACTTATCATGTTATTTTGGTAAGTGAAATCTTCTTGTTTTTTAGTCTCTCTTAAAAAATTATTGTCTGCAGCTATAATTTTTGTCACATTTGACAATGTATTGATACTTCTTTGCAAATGCTGATGTACCGGTATTGTTTTGATTTCATCAAGTGCAAGCTTTGATATTACTTAGATATTACTT
This sequence comes from Ptychodera flava, assembly GCA_001465055.1. Classification (NCBI taxonomy): domain Eukaryota; kingdom Metazoa; phylum Hemichordata; class Enteropneusta; family Ptychoderidae; genus Ptychodera; species Ptychodera flava. Next base: position 39,818 of record LD347793.1, on the reverse strand, counting down.
CACCTTAATATTTTCATGTTTGACAACATTTTGACAACTGCAGCCAAACTAACTTTAGCACAAGCCACATTCAGGTCAAAAATTTTGACCCGTTTTTAAATTTTTTTATTATGACCAAGGCAAGCATGAAAATTGTATGGAAATATAGTAAAACTGGGCTGACAAGTCCCTAGTCAACATTATTATATATAGTACCAAGTGGGAAAACTGACTGTTTGTTGTCTCCCATTATTCTCTCCTCCAGTGTGGCTGCCATGGCAACTTTGTATGCCTTAGAACTTGAGAGCAACAAACAGACAGGTGAAAATGGTGCAGTAGGAGGTGAACTGTAAGTGAATTTTTTATGTCTTTACCAAGCTACCCAAAGACATTTTAATTGTTTGATTAAAAGAACCGTCGGCTTTGAATTTTTATTTCTTTTGTATTATTTTGTTTCTATGTGTGAGGTATCGTTTCTTGTTCAACCAACTCATGTTGACCCAATGTTCGGCTTTCAGCATGGCCTGTAAGTGTGTAATCCAATGTTATTGTTAACTTGACAATTAATGTTCAGACCTCCCAAGCCAGAATTTATTCAACAAAAATAACAGTGCATATTGTCACAGTATGTTATATTGGTATGGCAATGCATTGTATTTCATCAAACTTATGGGACCAGTAGCTGTAACTTTGAAGATTTTTTGGGGGTGTATTTCAATAAATCTTCCTCGTTCAACTCCCTCCCTGCATGCTGAGATACCGTGTTGAGTGTGTCAACTAAGTCTATACATGTACAGACTGCATATTGTTGATAAGTAAATTCTGGTGTGCATTTTACGTGTATAGAGAACTCACTATTGACACGCAAAGCAAAAACAGTGAAAAAATCTTCAAAAGATACAGCTACTATCCCTTTATGGAATCAGGAAAAAGGAAATAATATACATGTAGTCACTCAGTTTAAACCCTCTCACCCCCATTTCCCAGTGTAGAGGTCCAACATATCATAGAGAACAATGGGATTTGCCCAAACCAAGGTGGTGAAATTATTAAAGTTTGTGGACTTTCATCAAGTTTCGTCCGTCATGATCAGTTTAATGTTTGACGTCTCATTTCCGTCAACACTAGAGTTTGAAGTATGGTAATCAACAGATTTAGTCGGTAATTTATCAATGAACTTCTCCTGTAACTGCCAAGAAAGGCTTTTAGACATAACAGCAGTTAAGAATCAAATTTAATTTTTGTTTTCATAATTTTTTGCCCAAGTCATTCACTGGATAATAATAACTTTAACTTTGTTTATTTTTTTCATAACAGTCCCCTACAAGGTCAGAATCTGACGTCAACGTTTTCACCATTTACACCTCTCAGCATTACTCCTCATAAAGGTAGGTGTCATTCCTACATGAATCTTCATTTCATAAATTGTTTTGTGTTCTGTGGTTGGTAGCTAAATAGAACAGGGAAACCGTTATTGACTTTAATGATGAAAAACATTAGTGAAAAAAAATTATTGACAGTTACAGCTACATACACTGGGCATTTTATGTACACACAAAGTTACTGAAAGCTCTCTTAGGTTTCATGAAAAAGCTCAGTACCAATTCTGGTGTTAATGCTCGCTGTGTTTTATATCTTCACATAGGTCCATTCCCTCCAAATGCAAGTCTGCCTTCCATGTCACCTACTACCATGTCCACCACTCCACACTGTGTTGGCTGCAAGAAGTACTGCTGCACACCACTGTCGTCGACAGTTCGGCCTGTGACCCAAGCACTGACGCCAGGCGAGCCGGACGATTTGCCGTTCATTTCCACACGTGTTGAATCGGACCAAGGTCTAGACTTTGAAGAAATGGTGCCACTCTTGGGTGAGTATCTTTATTGTCCAGGCCACTTACAACTCATCTTTTCAACAAAAACAGCACTTTTGAACAAGTGTTACAAATACAGCAGCTTTTGTAATTCTCTGTTGTTGTCATTTTTCTTTGATACAATTCATGAACATAAATACAGATATTGTAAATAATCACAGTCTTCAAAGGGAAGCAGTCATCAGAACTGTGCCTGTGCAAGCTTCTTGTTTACAAGTAAGGTATTTCATGAACAATGTCTAGATGCACCTCATCATCATAGCTGCAACATTTAAATTACACAATGTAGATTACGACAAACATGTTTTAGCTTTCATAAATCACCATTGTACCTTGGATACAGTGTTTACATTGGTCGTATGGGTGCCATGCGACCTTAGAGCAGAGTTCTGATAACTGTATCCTTTCAAGGCAGTATGCGCCTTGTAAGTGGAAGACCTAAACTTTTGCTTGACCTTCCCTTAACCCTTTCACCACCATGGTTTGCCCCAAATCTATTGTTTTCTATGGTAAAGTTGGACCTGTACACAGGGAACTGGGGGTGAAAGGGTTAAGGTAGTATGCACCTCGAAAGTGAAAGACTTAAACTTTTGCTCTAACTGTACTCAAGGAATCTTTCAATCATTCTCTTTCAAAATCAAGAATAAAAATAGGGGGTCACCGTGCAAATTTTGGAACTAGAGAAACAAATTTCCCGAGATTTACCGATATTAGAAATTCAAAATGGCTGCCATCCCTGTGTTAACTCTATGGAGAAAAATAAAAATTTTTGAATTTCAAAAAACTGAGTTTTCTTTTACCGAGAGCTTTAAAATGAACCCCCACATGTGGTATATCAGAAGAGAATTGTAAAAGTTTGAGAGTCCGAATGTCTGTCCCCGAGGTGTGTTCTACCTTAATGAAACTTTCAATCTTTCTCTTACCAAATCAAGACTAAAAATCAGGGGTTACTGTGCAAGCTCTGGTAACAGAGAGACAAATTCCCTAAGATTTACCAATATTTGAAATTCAAAGTGGCCGCCATCCCTGTGTTAACTCTTTGAGAAAAATGACATTTTTGATTTTTGAAATACTAAGATAGCAAACGATATTTTCGTACACCGAGAGCGTTAAATTGAACCCCCACAAGTGGTAGATCAGAATAGAAATGATAAAATTTGAAAGCCTGAATTATTGGCCACGAGGCGTGTTCTACCTTAACAGGCCATCCAGATCAGAAGAAAAACACAATAGGAACATTGCTGGGTCAAAAATTGACAGTTTGCTCTGTGAAAACTCGATCCATGAGGTTTGAAAGGAGTCCCTATGAATGTCAAACCAAAATAGGATTGTAAAAATTTGAGAGTTGAAATGTCTGTTCCCGGGCGCATTGTACCATAATTGATTGGTTTGTTTTGTAATGAAGCTGATACACAAGTAGGGCCTTTTTTGGGTATTTGTTGACACAGCATCCAATGTGTCTTTTCATTTGCAGATACGGTTCCAACTCCAACTTCCCTTGGAAACAGTGAGTATATCGCTGATCAGGATTTCAGCGACAGAGAAATCGACACCATCAACATCACCGATGAGGAGGCCAACGTCGTCCATGGTGAAGAAGAGTTACAACAGGGAGCAGTCATCTACAAGGAACCACCCTCTGGATCCTCTGGGAACAGGAAAAAGCGAGCTGGTGCCACACCCAAACCAGGTATGCTCCCACATCTGTACATGTCGTGGTCGTCCACATTTCATATTCACGTGTACTTTTCATATGTATATATAAATTTTCTGACTTAGAGAATATACATATGTATGTGCACATGTATGTCCATTTACAGTAAGCTACATGTATGCATCATACTGTTGTTGTATGCCATTTAGTTATTATCAGCCACAGTTTTCAATTTTACCGGTGACTGAACCAAAACTTTGAACGTATACGGTTAATGTGCATCTCTGTTCACCTTTATGCTCCATAGCTAGAACTTTTAAAACCCTCTTCCATTTCTCTAGCCGTGCAATTCATTTCTCCTGATGTGGACGGTTTACCAAAATTTCATTATATTCAAGTTTTGCTGTGTAATGTACATAATAAAAGTCAAAATCATTTTTGATAGACAATAATCTATTTCATGGCGAGCGGAGCTCATGAACTTCCAATAATGTCAAGCCAACTGTGATCTACCCGGTAGACTTTGATCAACATACCCAGTGATAGAAAGGCCGCCTATATATGTAGACTAGGTGGGTTAGTGCTCATGTCATGTTAGACCGCATTACAAGCCAATATCATCCTCCAGGATGTCAGTCTGTTTACTCTCAGTACACTGGTTTCATCACAAGTAATTATGTGTACCAGGTATGTCTAGTGGCAGGGTAGTGTGTATGCATATCCACATTAACGTACAACCTTTGAACCCTTTGAACCCGGCTCAGACATAAATGTCTGATGATGTCATAGAGTACCAGGGGGTCAGGGTGCAAAGGGTTAAAGTTCAAGAAGATTAGTACATGTGCTGTTACACTAGATGGGATTTTTACCCAATGTTCTACATGTGATTTGGAATAGTTGTGTTTTAATAGCTGCAGTCAAAATCTCTGATAATGTATCTTCCATTTCATGTCTGTTTTTTTTTCTGCAGAAACGCCTCTAGAAGTTACAAGCATTCGTATTACGGATGGCGACTACCCTATTCACCAGGACCATTGTGATTTTCAGCAGTGCGGGTAAGTTTGGTCCTTGGTTTCCAACTTAAAGATGCCATTCTCAGTCCCTGGTTCTGGCATTATTGGACCTGTGAAGTGCGAGGTGGAACATCTCCCCTCCCCTAGAATCAAAAGACACACATTCCGCTTGTTAACTGTGATGGTTTTGAGCTGCTGCGATGGCTAACAATCTGTCAAGATAAAACTTTTAATTGCAGCTTCTTAATCAAAATATTAATTGAAATATAGAAAATTAATATAAAAGTGAAATCCTGCATTATAATTGTTGCAATAATATCCATTCTCTTTGGATTTCCAGAAATGGTAATTATTCCTACACTGTATCAGTTCCGGCGTATTTTCCATTGAAGTCAACAAACCTTGAAATCAAGTAAGTAGAACAGAACAAGAGGTACGGAAATTTAACTTTACCGTTGGATATTCTCATTACTGCTGTCGTGAGAAACACTGCCATGGATTTTGCGCTGTCTTTGCTGAAAGTAAAAAGGAATAATTGCCAGAAATTGTATTAAATCGGTGCTTAATGAAATTCGAGCCTTGAAATGAAAAGACTTAAGCTTTCACATCAACTTTCTGTAAGAGAACTTTCAATCGTTCCATTTCAAAATCAAAAGTAAAATCAGGGGTCACTGTGCAAAGTTTGGTCACTGGAAATCAAATTATACCATGTTTAGCGGCACATGTGAGCCAAAATGGCTGCCATCTCTGTGTTAACTCTATGGGAAAAATTAAAATTTTTCGATTTCACAGAAATAAGCCAGTGAAATCTTTATTTGCTTTATAAGCTTCAAACTGAGGCCCAACAAGTGGTAGACCAAAATAGGTTTGTAAAACTTGAGAGATATTTGTCCCCAAGGGGAATTCTACCTTAATGTAGAGTAAATCGATACTAGTTTTGAGTAAGAGACACGTTGCATAGATGTTCTGTATGAACCAATGACGCACCTGAAGAAATCTTGGTCCTATCTTGATTAGGAAAACAATGGAGGTCTCTTAAGGGGTTGTTCATAGCTTTTTTAAAACAACTGGAATCCCTAGGATTGTTTTGATGTGTAAAATATTTTAGTGCAGGCACAAGTTTGTTCAACCTTGCCATATCAACTTGTTTTTCATTTATTTATTTCTGACACATCTATAATTAATATCTTTTTCCCTATCATTCCACAGTACTAGTATAGCCAGTATGTTATGGTTTTGTGACTACACGCCGTCACCGTTGTGTCTTGACGTACAAAAACAGCCAGAACCACTTCAGCTACCTGATGGTCATGTAGTAAGTTTTGCCTCACTTTTGAATGTTTCGTTGTTTTTCAATTCCCACCTCAGTGAAATGTACCAAATATCTTTTGAAAATGGCAGTTTTAAGATTAGTTTCTTTCGGTGCTTTGGTGACCATTTTGATAAGATATGAAAGAGGAAAAGTTGAAATCGAGAGAATTTACTTTCAAATTGATAAAATGTTCCAGTGTATAGGTCAAAATTTCTCTCACGTGTAAATGCTACAGTTAGCATTTCAAGCTGCCAATTCTCAGCAAAATGTTACCCACAGTGAAGTTTAAGAACACTCTACTAGCTTTTAATGATAGAAATCAATGTAACCTAAGGGTGCCTTTTATGGTAATTAGAAACATACAGTACCTCCTAAGATAAAGTTAACTAGTACTAAGGCTCAGCATGAGACCGGAGTTGTTTTTGAGATTATTACCAATTCTTATGGTACAAATCAGTGCTAATCCAAGGGTGCCTTTTACGGTAATTACAAGCATATCCCCCTAAAATAAAGTTAACAAGTACTAAAGTGCAGCTTATACCTTATCATAATATTATTCACCCTTCTTGTCATAGAAATCAGTACAAGTCTAAGGATGCCTTTTCTAGGAAGTACAAACATACCCCCTAGGTTAAAGCTGACTAGTACTACAGCTCAGCATATGATGTTATTTTCCTTCACAGAAAAAGAGTCATCAGCATAGTCTGCCGATTGGGTACTATTTTGAAAGTTCCTACAAGTTCCGAATCACCTATCCCTCACATGTAAGTTAAACTACACCTTTCTTCACACACACAGACATAGACACACAGACACACACACACATATATCACACATTAATGGCTATTAATGGTAAATGAATGTTTAGAATAGTTGATAAATTATACAAGTTGTGGATCAGCTCGAAGTTCTATAAACTTGCAAATCACAGAACCGTTGTGTGTATTAATTTCATTTTTTCGTTCAAATGCCAGATAGTTCTGGACCAGCTTAATATAAGCTTAAAAAAAACTGGAGAACTTTGCATGTATTAATTCCATATTTTCGTTCAAATGCCAGACATCCACGACCTGCGAGAGCACAGATGGCACTTTTCTGGATTACTTCTTTCACTTCAAGAGAAACATGACAGCGTGCTACGACGACAACGGAACCATCAACTGAACGAGTGCGATGGAATGAAGGAGAGAGAAATTCACTTTTGCAAACACAGGACCTGCACTTTGTATCATCTATCATGGAAGACACAAAACTGTTAATGAATCGATGATTAACAAATGTGCATATATGTGTACTTATCAACTCAATCAAACGGGCAAAAACTTGCGAAGAAATCTGTTGATTCTTTAAAATGCTCCGAAACAATTAACGGGCATAGTCTACAAAAATCAATTAAACGGAGACCACAGCGCCGAGTGTGTTTTTGGAATCTCTGTTCGGTGAAGGAGTGATTTTGTTGGTCATTTTGAAATAGCTGTAACTGATGACGAGGAGTTCCTGTGCTTATTTCTTGAAGCAGCACAACTGTACGAGTCTATGTTGGACTCGAGCGACGGCCAAGAGACAACCAGACGTTATTTGACGATAGGGCATGACGATAATGCCGACAGCAATGCAACGGGATAAGTTCCTTGGCCAAGCGCCATACTTCTCTCACTGCTAGAAAGTTGTGAGTGAAAAAATAATTCCACACAGAAAATTCTGCAAAGCCGGGAATTTGCGACACTGAATCAGTTACCGTACTTGACTCTCGATTGTACCTGGTCTGTGTGGGAAGTGGCCAGGGCTTTCCTTGGGTTAACAGGAGAGGACCAGAACGATGGCAACATGGCTCACTGCCTCCACAGAGCCTTGTCCGCTGTAATGTCCTACCACTGCAAAGTAGCATTCTGGGAACTTTAACATCAGTTTTTCATCATGTGAAAAACAGACTAGCTGCTTATACAGCTGTATAGTATGTAGAAGTAGAGTATTTATCAAACCTGCACAATGTATATTTACCTGTCTCAATCATGAACAGACCTTCCATGTTGCTCTTTTTTCTCCTGAACGTGCCATCATTGAAAACCTTTAGTCAGAGGTGACGTAGAGTGTATTTGACCTGTGTCAGACATTTCTGTAAAGTACATGTATACCGCAATGTCTATTATGTTGATGTTTTTTTTTATTTCATTAGATTTCTTTTTTTAACCCTTTCACCACCATGGTTTGTCCTAAACCATTGTTATCAATGGTGAGCTCAGACCTGTTTACAGGGAATAGAGGGGTGGGCAGGTTGACTGTTTTTACCACCAGACCGTGGTATATCTGAATAGTTTTCAACAGAGCAGAAGGACCTCTACACTTGAAAGCAGGGGTGAAAGGGTTTTGTCGTCACACTTTAAGGTGTCGTTTTTATCTCTGTGTGAAATTCACCGAGTAACACGCAACTCTGCAAAATATCCTACTAGCTCCGTAGTTTCTAGGAAAATAGAAGATAAAATTTGCACAACATGACTGTCTCTTTATAGTGTGGTACAAGTCGTACCTCATCGTTTTATTGGCTGTTTGTGATGTCCTGCTATTTCTTACCTCAGAGACCACTCCATATCACAGAGGTAAACAAGAAGTTTTTTAAAAAAACTTAAAAACGAAATTGACAATGATGACTCAGTCTACCTTGTAACATAATAAATAATATTAAAATATAAATATGTATTTTAGATGGTACAATACTTAGAATATATATCTCTGGATGTTCACAATACATCCCTTTTTAAAAGATGTTTTATTTTATTCCATGTGATACTGAAGTTGGGTTGCTCACTTGAATTGCAAGTGCAGAGGCAAAGTAAAGTCAGCATTGTGAAAAAAAAATACAGAGGTGAAACAAGGGGATGTGACTTGATTCCCAATGCAGCTATTGATCTATTTCATATTCATTGAAATGTACACCTGGTGTTAATTAATATTCAAATTACAATGCTCAGGCCAATAATTGAGTAAATTACATGGAGACCTGATAGATTTTAAGTAGTACTTTTTTGTTTGTGTATATAAATATATGTATATTACCTCCTCCAGGATGAGTAGTCGGGCGCCCTCCTGTGGCCAGTCGTGGTGCTTTGCGTGTGCGCAGGAGTTGATAAAGAAAAGTTTTATTGCCAGTTACTATAAAGCTTATATTTTATGTGAATTAATGTACTGGACAATAAATGTGCCACATATACACCAGGTGTAAATTAATATTCAAATCACTTGACTTAATGTTCTGTAGTACAAAATATCAAGGGAGAAATTTTTTAGACTTTTTTTTTCCTGTTGCATTTCCTTCTTGTTGTTGTACAACCACTTTACCTACTCTGCACTTCCTGTGGTTTGTTTCTAGAGTCACTGCAAAATTTGCTTCCCCGTCAAAAAAAAGTTTTGAATAGAATCATATTACCTTAAGGGGGGAGGGAAGGGGGTGTAACAGTTACCCAGAACCCACCTTGAGTTAACTTTATACTCCAATCTTTACATCACTGAATTCATTGTAAATAGTTCCAAGATAGCCATTGTGGAAAAGGGATTTGTTGGTAATAGGACTGGCTTGCTTCATGTCTGCAATAATGGGATAGGGAATGTGTCTTTGATGGAAGTCATTGGATATTAATTTACAAAGTTTGTCCAGAAGCCTTCAGGGCTCCGAGTATTACAAATAGCAAAACAACTGTAATTCATCGGGAAGGGGAGATGGGTGTGGGGAAGGCCAAGCTTTAAAAAAATACGAAATTAGGCTTTTTTTTTAAAGTACAAAGCTTTCAATGTAGTGTAAAGTGCCATAGACCTAATTACAAATATATTTGCATAACTATTATTTCATGAAATTTTTCATCAGATTTTTTTTTCAACAATTCTGACTCTAAAAATCACAAAATTATCTTTATTTAAAAAGTTATTTGTATTTTTTTCCCCATTCATTGTTTTAGTCAGGAAAATGCCGTTATACTGTTGAAAGGAAATTATACATGTATATTTACTTTGAATTTAAGTTTCACTTTGGTGTCAATCATGTTTTGTATGCACTTTTATAAAATGCGTCTTAATCGTGTCAAAGTGTAGTGATGGTGAAAAGATCCGTTTCATCAGTCATGTACATTTCTCCCCTTTTTATCATTCAACCCAATTTCAATAAAATGTTTCATTTGACGTACAATGTTGTTTGAGTTGTAATATATCCTATACTGATCTTGTATCTGTAATGTTGTATCTGTAATGTTGATGTATTTATTCTTTGCTTATGTGGTATTTCTTTCCAGAGAAGCAATCATCACATAGAATAACAATCAAAATATTCTTACTTCGTCTACACGTCCTAGAATTTGAAAGGATGTAAAAGCTTCCAAAAGATGACACATTTCTTCAAATACTAACATTACAAGTTTTCTTCTAACTCTGAATATTTTATTTGAGGCCCCAATCGCTGCGAATTTTAAGCATTATTTCCAAACCAAAGTTTGTACCTGTGAATGTGCTTAACTGAAGGATGTGTATTGAAATATCTCTGCTCGCTGATTTTGGACCATGCCTAACAGGTCAAATAATAAACGGGTGCCGCAATCATAAAATGGCACTCCCACGAAAAGTACAAAAAATGCAGTATTTCTTGCACATACACATCGTGATCATAAAAGAAAGAAGCATGATGCCATTTATATATAATTACTTGAATGCACAACACACGGTGACCAACATTTTGTTGTTGTAATCTTTATGCGGGGAATCTAAACTGATATTAAAACGTTTGAATTTACATGCCACATTCGACTCATGACTTCTACACCGTTTCAGTCAGAATAGGTCTTATTCAAAGAAAACTCTTGGAAAGCTGAGGATATTTTGAGATCGGTTTGTTACACATTCGCAGCTACCGGTATAGTGGCTTTAATCTGACTTTGCCTACGAGATCAATATCAGAGCAATCAAAAATTGTTTCAAAGATTTGTACATTTTTCTTTACCAAAACGAAAAATACATCATCCACGATATAATGACACTCAAGTTTCACTAGCAATGTTGCACTAAATGAACAAGGAAAAAAAGAGCTTTAATGCTGAGGCTCGTCCTTTTCCCTAATAAGATTTTAGAAACATTATTTTGCAATGTTTTTTATCGAAACAATACTCCCTTAACACTTTTCCTACCGGGCATATCACTTCCCCCCTCTGGTGGGTCAGTAAAAACCAGAATTAAGCCGTAGTAGGCCTAGCCAGGAACAAGTGTTCACTGGCCTTGAAATGTCACCGTCACTGGCTTTAAAAAACCCGCACCTTTGGTGAGAAATGAACTCGACAGGATAGGTTTCAATATCACGATTTGCTGACTTAATCATGTTGTCTTCTTTATACAGTGTTATCATCAGAATAGAGTCAACTTTTCTAGGCGTCTGTATCGCATGCACTCCCTCAACGACATGACCGAGCAACCCGCTTGTATCACCTCTCGTAGCCCTGTCGTTGATGGCGTGCAATAAAAGAGACTTACTGCTGTTATAAAACAACTTAGAAAAGACATAGCTGTGAGGAAAGCCGGAACCTTACTCAAATTATACCAAGTTCACCGGTTTCAGAGATTTCTCAGGGCAACTGACAACAATGTATTCAAAATATGGTAACGGTCAATTCTGTCGCACTTGCATAATTTCTGCAGGTGAAAGCCCTTCATGGGTAGTACTGTGTATACTGATATCGGAAATTCTAATACCGGTATAAATCGAAATCCAATAAAGTTGACGGATGCAAGATTGTCGAGAACTTTCCTCATTTGCTTGAATGGAGCTGAAAACTTTCTTTTTCTCCGCTAGACAAAAGTAATTTCATGTCGGCATCAATGCAAACCTACAACCCTGCACGCGATAAATCGTCGAGCAAAACGTATTCCGGGATCGAATACAGACAGACGAAGTCTGGAGATCGTTTTTCGTGATTCAATTAAAACCTGAAGAAGCCACCGTTTATACGTTGTGCCTATTCAATTACAATTCTTGCTTCAAGAATGTCCCCATGGACTCACCGTCCCACTGTTTACGGCCTTAAGCTTCATGAGTTTCCCAAGTCGTGTATTTAAGAATCTGGTTATTTTACCGCTATCTAGTCCTCGCTCAGGTTCTCAGGGTATATGTCAGGGAAACTTGTCAGTTGGCAGTTTAAAAAATATCACTTTGTTTTAGATTAAAGCCCCACTAGCTGTATAACTCTTGAAATTTTTTGACCTCAAAATATCTCCCTCTCTTGGTTTTCCCTGAATTCTACCCTCTGAAGGGAAATGGGCTTTTACTGCATAAGGAAACCATTCCCTTATGGAAAATTTGACAAGGAAATTCAATTTTTAGCGGTCGTTTTGTCATTCCTGCCATTTTCAAAAATTGGTAATATTGCAAAGGAAACAGAACATACAATGTCACAGTTGAAAACATTCACCCCTATATTGGACTATTCTGTGCAGTTTATGTGAAGATTTCAGTGCAGATATGCACATTATCCACGGATTTTGCTTTTCCGCATGGGGCTCCGATTTAATGTCTTGGCAAACATTTAATCGCAGCGTAATCTTTCTTTTGTTCAAAATTGCATGTACAATCCCAGTGGGTAGTTCATGATAAGTGTAATACACACACCTAAATTAGTACATTCTCACAAACTTATTTTAGTTTGAAAGTAAAATCATAAAAAATAATGCTATAAGATACGGCTAGTGGGGCTGTAATCACGGTTGTTCCTTCCTTTACTCACTGTCTCCATGCCTCACCAGTACATTTCCTCGTCCGAACACGGTCTAGGTGGATTTGACATACAGCTCGGTGATTTCTCAGAGGAGAGTGTATTCTTAGGTCAGCGAGGTCATCGTTGCCGACGTTGGCAAGCGGATTTTCATGCCCAGAAGACGTAACAGGGAACGTCGTTAGTTCAGTGTACGATGAACTTTCCCGAACACCCTAACTCTGAAGAAGCTTCATTGCCTCAAATTGAACCCACCACAAGGCTTTGTAAATTATGCAAATGGTGGCAAGTCCTGGAGATGGGCTGCGTTAAAAGAAAAACGGCGGTGGAGGAATTTCAGGGGGATTCGAAAATTTTGTGGGTAGTGGAGGGAGGGGGACTTGAAGGTTTTGCTCTGCCTATGGGGGAGACTTGGAAATATTTTGGTTCCCTTTTACCTTTACATTTTCCAATTCCAAGTTTCTCAGGTAATTCAATGAAAAAATGAATAACATTTTAATATCATTCAAATGTTCTTATGTTAGGTAATAATTAAACAAAATCTAGAACAATTTTGTCACATTTCATGACCCTTATCTCCAAAAAATCGAAACATGTATGATTTTTCATTAAAAAACCAAACAAGTGGGCCTAGTAACGGCCGGGGCAGAAGCTGCAACTGTTGATAATTTATGTTTAATATTTCTATGCAATATATCAAATACAGTTTCTTGCTGTCTCCCTACAGTATGCTGAAACACACAATATTCAGTTTGTCGACAAAGTCTGTACATATAAATGTATTGGATGATAATTGAATTAGAGTCCAGACTGAAAGTCAATTGTGAATGCATAGGCCTTTCTTGGAGGGTCCATGGTCAATGATACAAATGCTCGGTACACATATACAGCCTTTGTTGGCAAACCGAATACTGCACAGTTCAACATGCTGTAGGGAGTAGAACAAGAAGACGGTTGTATAAATGTTGTCAAAATAATCAAACTTAATACTGCTACTGCAGTGTCACTGTCACTGCATACCGGCAGTAACAGAGATAGCTCTGACTCTGATATAGTTGAAGAAGAGATTGGGTCAAATGACGCTCACGACAGTGAAATATACTAGTACATAAGACCAGACCAGAGAACAACACATGATATGTACACCAGGAAACTTAAAGTTATTAGGGATTATTGAATTCTGGCATATGAGAATAATCAAATATTAAAGTAAAAAATTGGGTCACCATGCTTTATTTTCTAAATTTTCAAATTCTCATCGTAAAATAACACAGAAGTAAAACGTTAAACAGTAAAGACTCTAAAATATGTGTGATTGAATGGAATTATTTATTTTCTACCAAATTTGCAATTATTACACCCAAAATTTTGAGAGATTACAAAGTTTATTTTATGGAATATTTTAACTTTCCAGTATTGTCAATTTTGAGCAGCATCTAAGTCATATATGTCTCGTACTGTTGAAAAAATAGTTCCGCGCCGGTAGGTCATTGTGCTCAGTTTTTCACAATTTGGCAAAATGTAGCCAGGAATACACAATTTGCATACTCTCTCATGATCGTCATTTCGTGTGCTCTTCAGCAGGTGCCATTGACCTGGACAGATTGAATTAGACTGATAAATCCAAAAAAAAATCCCATCAAAGTGCAGACTGATTTTTTGTTGTTGCATCCGATATCTGTATTTTGATAATTAATATTTTAACCACCAATCTAGTACGTGTTGTGTTTTGTATATGTGCTTGCACAGCGGCAAACGTGCCGATTTAACCCCTTGAGTGCTGTAATTTTTCCCGCCAAAATTTTAGTTCAAAATTTTAGCAATTTTTATGGAGTTCTAATTTTTTTTACAGTTTTGCACTGAATGGATATCACTTTTATTGGCTACAGTTTTTTATCAAAACTTTGGAAAAAATCTGAAAAATATTGTCTGGGTTACAATTTATGAAGGTGACAAAAATCGACCATGGCACTCAAAGGGTTAAAGTAATTTAACAATAAGTGTTTGCCCTGGACTTAATATACTATCCTAAAGCTCAGATTTTTGCTGGCCTGAGCCTGGAGGTCTTTGAACAAACTTTAACTTTGTAGGGGGCCAGGTGAAAGCTATTGGCTACTGCCCTCCCTGAAAATTTCAAACCCTCCCTTACTTACTCGCCTATCGTTTTTCCCCTCTCCCCACTCCCAACTTGGGAAAATCCCTGCTTGTCCTGTAATTATGATGCTCTCCGCAACAGTACTAGATGTAATATGGTAAGCAAACATCAAACTACACAAATTGCGGCTATAACATCAAGATGCACCCAGTTTGACAGGTGACAAGCAAGTTACAATGATTATTGCTCCTTTTTGTGTGAGCCGTAGGTAGTTTTTTTCAGTATGTTGGTGTTCTTTGTATCAGCATCAGTTTCAATGGCCAACTCCCAACATCAGTATGAAACGCCAAGTGTTTAACTTCCCAACAAAGGCAATATGTTAGCAAGCTAGTAGCATTGTTATTGTCAAAAGTTGCGTTCAATTCCACTGTGCTTGAATTAATTATTTATCGACAATAACTGTGGTCGTGCCACATAGGGGGGCTATATTTACAATTAGTATACTGGAGGGGTAGAACAAGAAAATGGATAGCAAAATTTTGAACGACAGATAAAAGTTACAGACAATGTACATAGTGCCAAGTTAATGTGCTGTTAAAATTCAGCGTCACGTCTTCATGGCATATCGTAGCAACCTTATTTTTTTAATCTAATGAGATCAATAATTTTGACAGGAGAGGGTCACTTTTTCCAATTGATGAACTGTGAGGGGGTCAGAATACTTTTAGGGGGCCAAATTTTACATTTTTTTACGTTTCTTAAAGTTCACCGCACCCCCTCCCCGTAAAGAATGAACGCTTACTTAGGCAGCTTGGAAGACGAGGAAGCGTGCCGTCACCAATCTCCGCAACAAATATGAACAAGCATTTAGCGCGTAAAGAGGTTGGAAGGTTGAAGTTACTTACATCGTCTAGTCAATATCATTGAATGACAAAACAAACTGAGAGAGATTTTTCACGGTTCAATCAGAACCGTATAAGCGATAGCCGATGAGGTAAAACCGCTCAATCAGCCTTCAACTTCAACAATGTCCTTAGGGACCCTTCGCCACCGATTGCAGACTTTGACACACAGAGGGGTCGTCACTTGTGAACACAGAACACAACCACTTCAATATTACAGTCATCAAGCTAGCGGTGTGCGCTCATTAGATGCTGCTCTTTCCTGGAAAGATGCCATTAAGCATAATCGTCTCAGCAGGCTCTGGCTTCTAAACCCTCAATTCACATCATCTCTGGATCTCATAGTCTTTAAGGTGCACATCTCTGTCAAGATGCATTTAACACATACGTTCATTGGTTTTCAAAAGTCAAGTAAATGCAACATATCTGTGTCTAAAGACACGACTCGTACATAAGTAATTTCTTTTTCGATTGACGACTGAAATTTCTCCTAGCTAGCTATCTATCTATCTATCTATCTATCTATCTATCTATCTATCTATCTATCTATCTATCTATCTATCTATCTATCTATCTATCTATCTATCTATCTATCTATCTATTATTGATTTATTGTTCTTAAAGGCCTCCGGCCCATATTACATATTGCAATTGCAAAATACAATGGAAAGTAAGAAAGCGAGAGTACAGTCAATATCTACAGGCATTCCTTTCTCAGCTTTGTTGCCTTGCACACAAATAATGCCATTTTAAAAATTACCATACCGTTTGAAGATGACAAAAGTGAGTAAAATTTTTGATTTGTTG
>LD347789.1:198741-215953 GCA_001465055.1 Ptychodera flava | reverse complement strand
TGACAACACGGGTAAAAGTCCCTTTATATAGGCTAGTTTGATGGTGATGACTCACACGGAATCTCCCGTACACCTTCGGAACGTGTCTATACATGTTGTGTGTTTAGGTCAGACAGAACAAGTTTCTACATGTCCCAGCATCAGTGGTTCGTTCTAATACCCAGCTAGTATATTGCGCAAGTCCAGGACCTGACTCAGAAGGGAATTTCCCTGCTTAGTTCAGGACAATGCACTGCTGCGCCAAAATTGTTGCGCGTGCGTGAGTTCGTATATAGGTCAGGGTCATACTTTAGTTACATGGATGGTTAATTTTTCCTTCGCTCCCTTTAGATAAATGAATAAAATGGTGTAAAAAATTCTTATTTATCCCAGTTGGGAATAAAAACTTACTACTTAGGGGCACTAAATGAAATTTCAATTTATTCTTTCAACGTACAGTCATAACACACTCTAAAATTGTCCTGTTCTCACAACTCACATTGAACTTTAAACGTAAGTTACCGGTAATTAGAAACCACCAGAGATCGTGAATCCGAGTAGCCGTTTTCTGCTGTCAGCTAGGTGCAGTCTTGGAAAAAAAAAATTGAGAATGGTCAAAATCTGAAAGCCACGACTTCACGACCAGTCATTGCGAAAAATGTCGGGAAAAATTCAACACTTTACAGCAACATCCGGGTGACAGGTCGTGGAGATAAAATACCGAAAAATTCATAAACGTGAAAGTCACAACCTCACAACCGGTCATGGAGAAAAAAAGTCATAACAAAATTCTACACTTTACATTTATGACCTTGTGACCGGTCATGAAAAGAAAATACAGAGCAAAGTAAAAACGCTGAAAGTGTTCACATCCTCATGACCGGTCGTAGAGAAAAATGACGGAAAAAATTCAACACTTTACAGCCACAACCTGTCGACCGGTCGTGGAAAGACAAAAAGAAAAAAGTAATAAAAGCTGAAAGCCTTGACATGTTGACCTGTCAAGGAGAAAAATTACAGACAAAAGTCTAAATCTGAAAATCACGACCTCACAACCTGTCTTGGAGAAAATGTAAAAAATTCAATGGCACTTTACAGCCACAATCTGGCAACAGATCGTGGAGACAAAATATAGAAAAACAGTCATAAACTTGAAAGCCACTTCTTCACGGTCGTGGAGAAAAATTACTGAAAAATTCTAAAACCTAAAAGCCACGACCTCGCGGCCGGTCTTTGAGAAAAGATGTCGGCAAAAATTAAACACTAAAGTTACAGCCACGACCTCGCGACTGGTCATAGAGAAAAATTACAGAAAAAAGGAATGAAATAAACTACCTTACAACAGATCGAGGCGGGAAGATGGCAAAATTAAAAAGTCATGTACTATTTTATATCAATATGGAGAAAAAGCAGCTCTGAGAAAAAAATAAATCTGAATCACGGTTACTCTACGCTACAAGAGTAACGTGTCTGAATAGCCTGACTGAGAAACGTTAAATATTTGCGATCACATATATTGAGTATCTGATTCCATCTTTATACTCTGGAACGTACAGTTTTCAGGCTTTAGCTCAATGATGTTATCATATGTGCTGCTGAGGTTGAGTGGCTTGTTTGAATTACGATACGATGCTCTCTGATCTTTGCGCAATTTACATGGAAATTTCTAGAACCCTACAACAGAGAGCCTCGTTTTCACTAAAATCCAACATGGTCTACGACCAGTTGTGTAGTGTGCTAAAACGTTGGTTCATTTTGAACCATCTATTGAAATCCATGTGATTAGATGTTTTTCGGAAAATCACTTGTAATTCCGCACTAGCAACGAAGTAACGAACTTCACTTACTGTTCTTGTTTTTATTGTCATGAAATACTGGACACCAAATCGCCCTTGGAGCCCGTTGGTGTGGATGGGTCCCTACTTTGAATTTGCAGGTGGTTGAGAAAATCGGCAATATCCCTGATTTTCAGATGAGCGCGTTCCCGTGTACGTCAGTCACCAAATTAGGGGCGGGGTTTTAGTCACGTGTCCATGATAACCATAGGCAACCCATCCCCCCCGGATGGGACACTCTGGAGGTAGCTGTCCTGCAGTGAGCAGTCCATATCTGTGCTCTCATGATCTAACCTCTTGGCTACCGCTATTTCCTTCTATTTTCCGTTAAATCATACTTCTTGCTACTCTTAGTAAGCCTCCGTGAGGCTGAGGTGCCACCTTTACAGGTATACCAAGTCAGTTTTCTCAGGTTCTCTTTGTTGTTGGTTTCGCCTGAGTCAAGGCGTGCGTTCAGTCGCCTCTCGAGATCCAGTGTTATACGTGCGTGTTCTGTCCACACACAAGTCGAACACCTCAGTGACGGACGTCATTCAGAAGCCCGTTCACGTTACCACACTACAGATTTCTGAGAGAATTGTCCTTACGTATTTATCAGGTGTTAACTTTCATGGTATTTCTGGTAATTCAGAGGATTTTGTTACAACAGGGGACAGCTTTTCTGGGATATAAAATTGGGTCATTGGCGTTGATTTCTACTCGTGTTCGTGTTCGAAAAATCGATAATACATTGTATATCATGGTGGCTTCAAGTTTGCAACTTTTTATGATCGAACAATTATACTTCTATTGTTGTACTTTTCATAGCTGTGCTGGCAGGTGTTCTTAGTCTTTTGCTGAGATGGAAAGTTTTGTGGACAGTGAGATTTCATTTTCTCGCGGTCAGCCCGCAGGTAAAACGGAATTACTGGCATTAAATGCGAATCAGACTCAGTCGACTAATATTCGTTCCAAACAAAAGACTGAGGGAGACAAAGATTTGCCGCCTCTTATGTCAACTGATGGAGTAGTCATCAAGCCTCGTGTACAGCACACAGAGCAGGCTCTTCCATTCTCCCTTGGGGGTGATATGCATAGTGTTGACAGTGGTTTCAACACGGCGTCTACTAATTGCAGCGGCAATTACACGTCTACGGTTCAGAAAAGTGTTTCTTTGCGCGGTCAGGGTGAAGCAGGAGACGTGGGTTCTACTCTCGCTAAATCTAGCCTCGCTAGCCCTTATTACCGTCTTGGTGTGAGAGACGCAAGGAGAGAATATTTGCCTATTGGTAGAGGGAGAAGTTTATTGCGTAGCAACGAGAGTTGTCAGACAAGGGGAGCGGACATGACTCCTATTGTTGCTACACGCGACAGTCCAGACATGTGTTTTCCTGCGCAAAACTTTCCTACCACTGGCAAAGACAGCACCAAGGTAGATAACTTAAAGCGCAGTGGTCGTCGCGCTGCGCGTGCGTGATTTTTTTGTTGATAAACATAAATTTTTGTAAACATAAGTCTTCTCAACTTCAATAGGAGTGAGATGGGAGCAGTCCCCCACTTTGTTAAGGCCTTTGTAAGACTCAACATCATGCAATAGTAAAATATTAAGATCGGAAACGAACTTCAGTGGTGTATTTCTATCTATAAACTCGTGTAAGGCTACGAACATTGGGACACTACACTCAGCACATTATGTCGCTGAGTTTACTGCACGCAGACAAAGTGAACAAAAAGCTTTGATCGCGCGCGATCACGCTGGTTGTACACAATGCTATGTACAGCACAGTGAAAATACATAACTAAAATGATCAACAGTGCCTAAATATGTAGACCAGCAACAAGCACAAACCTAACACAAAAGTTACACTCAAGACCATGATCGGCAAGCCAGAGCAAGACACGGGAGATGTTGTTGGGAGACGGTCACCGCGTTGACGTACACGGATATAGAGAATCCGGTCCCACAACGTACCGGCCCGCGACAACTTGGCCCACAACCAACTGTTAATCACCATGTCTTACTTCTCCTAGTATTACGTGGTAAGAAATAGTAAAACGACAGGAAACAATAGACAAAACGAGCGGGTTTTCGTGGCATTTGGCAGGAAAATTGCACGGCTACACCGTGCATAGACGTATCGAGAGATCCTGTGCCCCGGTCCTGTGCACGGTCATGGCAGTGATCCAACCGCTAGCTGGTGTAGGCCTACCCGGTGCTGGGCAAACTTCGTTGTTGTACCTCCTGATTGCCGGGTAGGTCTGAATCCTCTTTCAAGTGAGATAACCCCCACATAACAAGAAGACCTATGAAAGGTCCTTTGCTTGACTTGATACCTGTACTCGGAATTCTCGTTTGCACCCCCAAACGGGGTAAACTTTCCCCACAGCCGAGTGTAGCGCGCCATATACCCGGTTTGACACGGACATTCATACAGACCACGGAACGGAACAGATGCAGAGATGGTTCTTGCTGCAGCGGGCATTGCTCTGCGAGCTGTAGATTTCTGTAGTTTGGGTTGTTGTCTTTGTCCCGGGTCTTTGTAGTCCTGTCGGACCTCTTGAAATGAAAGCTCTCGTCCTTGCTAGCGATGTCGAAAACTAGAGCCCGGTCGTTGATAGTCTGTTGGCGTATACATGCGTACACATGCGTACGTCTAGCTCTATGGCTCGAGCGATAACAGTAGCCGAGCCCCATTCAACTGATTCAAGAAAATCATGAGCAAATGTGATCTCAATCCAGCGTGCAATTATTATATTCAGCAGATATTAAACTTAGATTAATTGACCTTTTATTGCGTGTTACATTTGGTTAGTTGGTATGCTTGTGACAGATCAGCCGCCATTATAACAAGCGGCAATATCGCAAACATACAATCAACCCGTAACATGTGCGGCGTTCTTGGATTTGTTTACAACAGAGGGGGACCCCCTCAGGAGGATGCGCAGCACGACGACCACTGCGCTTTAACTTGCGAATGAGACTTTGCCAATTATCTGGTTCACTTTGATATTTGTGTGAAAGTCAATCATCGGAATTCAGAAAAATGGTACAACATGTTGTTGACTAAACTGAGGGGCCGTGCTTTACAATTTGCTGCGCATTGTGGGCAAGACATAGATACTTATGGCAGTTTATGTAAGTTGCTTCTAGAACGGTTCTCACCTAGTGGGTTTGCAGATGATTTCCGTCTGCAGGTCAAAACTATTGTGCGAAAGAAAGATCAGTCATTACAAGATTTGGCCCAAGAAATTAGAGAAATGATGATCAAAGCATATCCGAGTGCTACTGGTGAATGTCTGGAACGCCTCTGTATTGATAACTTGATGATGGCTGTGAAAGATGTAGCTATTCAAAAATAAAATAAGTGAAGCGGGTAGAAAAAAAGATGCTTCCCTAGAAAGTGTTGTTCATGAAGCGCAATGCGAGGAAAGTTTCCAGAAATTTTGTCAAGGTAAAAGAAAATCTGCTAACATTCGAGCCACATGTGTCGGTGATGATGTTGAATGTCAAGTACAAGCAAAAGTTACTGATGACGTGTTATTACAAATACTCGATCGTTTGGAACGGTTAGAAGCTGCACAGTCAGTAAAATCGAGAAACCGAAAGAAATTTGTATGCTAAATTTTTGGAGTTGAAGGACATCGAAAAGTTCAATGTCCTCAATACAAAGCCAGTCAGTCTGATGTGAAAGGGCAGTCGTCAAACTCCAAAGGGTTGGGAGAGCCGGCCGGCTTCCAACCCGAATAAAACAGTCACACAGTAAAACTGTAAAAAGGGCCGGAATAGATCGACCTAGTGAGAAACCGACGAACAGTTCTAATTCTGTCATACTACCTCATATTCCTGTACCTGCTAAAAGTAAAAGTAAGAAAGTCGGTAAAAGCCGACGGCCCAAGCAATACAATGCTACACCTCTTCCTCTGAAAGCTAATACCGTAACAAAGAACTCTTCTTCTCAAACAGAAATTGTCACCGCTGACACTACGCATTTTTCGTCTGAACCTGGAGACAGTTTTCTGGTCAAAGGTCACGAACCTGTAGTCGCACTGGGTCATTCACATCTTGGTAATAATGAACAGTCTATAAGCATGTTACTGGTTGATGTCACATTTCAGGGAGTAACACAAAAGTGTCTTGTCGACACTGGTTTAACACACAGCGTAATATCTAAAGATTTTTTCAAACTTATTCCAAAGATTGAACGCCTTCAGGTGACAGATTCTGACACATGTTTAATACAGGTGGACGTGTCCAGGGTATCTCTATGGGATGAAGCTTTAATCAAAGCAGAAATAGGGGGCAGGCAAGGTGTCGTACCCATCTTAATAGCCGAATCTTTGAATGGATCTGCGGGCATATTGGGTATGAATCTTTTAAGGGAATTTGATTGTTGTTTAGACCTCCAAAAAGTACAGTAATGGTAGGAAACAAACATGTGGAATCTGTTCAAGAAGATGTAAAACCTTTTTGTTGTCTTTTGCAGGCAAACTGGGCTGAATCTGTTCCGGCCGGGCATGAAGCCATTATCATGTCTCGTATGAGTAGAACCCTTCACGTCACTGAAATTGGTTACAACTTGTACGGGGTCGACAGTTTTATAAAAGTGAAAAATCAGGTGGTACGTTAGGTTATGATATCCAGAACAACTTCTCGGAAATAACAGCTTTGGTGACACCAGTGCAGTTGAATAAAGTAGGACTAATGGGGGGGGGGGGTAGGGTCCCTCAGTCAAGTGGGAAGTAAATTACATGCCGTGCGGGTTATAATCTCAGTAACCAAGACATTGAGGTTAAAAAAGGACAGTGTTTGGGTTTGTTGAGAATGGACAAAACTGTTAATTTTGATATCGAGTCCTCCCAGGCTTTGGGTAAACATAGTGAGCACACAATACCTCCGTCAGTCAACAAAATAACTGCTGGCCAAAGTGGCACAATGCCTGACCATCTAAGGGATCTATATGAACGCAGTGTCCAACATCAACTTCAGACAAACAAAGGCAGTCAGTATTTGATTTGTACGCTGATGTCTTCAGCAAAGACCCACAGATTTGGGAAAGACACACGTAGTGGAGCATCATATTCCGACGACAACTGAGAAACCCATAAAATCGCTTCCATATCGTGCTCCATTTTGGAAGAATGCCGAGATTGATGAACAGATACAAACATTTGTTGACAAGGGGCTGTTGGTAGTAAGTGATTCCCTGTGGAGTAGCCCATGTCTACTTGTAGCTAAGAAAGATTCCTTATTTGTCTGGTTTATGATTTCTGTCGTCCGAATGCAGTAACCCTTGTAAACGCTTACCCTTTGCCCCGTATACAAGACAATTTGGAAAGTCTGGGTGGAGTAAGCTTTTTCAGTTGCCTTGACCTTTGTAGCGGCTTTTATCAGGTTGCTCTGGATGAGGCAAGCAGAAATTAAAGAAATCGACAATTGTGACGCCATCTGGTAGACTTCTGGAATGGACAGGTATGCCCATGGGTTTATTGGGCACCAGGCACATTTCAAAAATTAATGGAGAAGGTATTTTACAGTTTGCAATGGGAAATTTGTTTATTATATCTGGATGACTTGATTGTTTTTGCTAGTTCATTGGAGGAAGAGCTAAAGCTGCTGCAGTTGGTGTTTGATAAACTGAGGGGAGCTGGGTTGAAATTGAAAGCAAAGAAATGTGTGCTTTTTGCCGAGCAGGTCGAGTTTTTAGGCCACAGAGTTTCAAAAGACGGCCTTTCTACTGACCCAAAGAAAATTGCATCTATTTGCAACTGGCTGGTGCCAACCACCATATCAGAGGTGCGCAGTTTTACAGATTGGCATCTTACTACAGACGGTTCATAAAAGACTTTGCCTCTATAGCAAAACCACTAAATGAGCTGACCAAGAAAAATGCTCATTTTATCTGGTCATTCGAATGCCAAGACGCTTTTGATCGACTCAAGCAATTATTAACAACCTCGCTAGTATTGGCCTTCCCGTCTGCAGAGGGAGATTTCATCCTAGATACGGATGCTAGCAAAGTCGGTATAGGTACTGTACTGAGCCAAATACATGGGAGCGTAGAAAGACCCATCTGTTATGCGAGCAAGGTCCTAGGTAAAACAGAAAGAAATTATTGCATAACATGAAAAGAACTGTTAGCGGTTGTGGAATATGTGAAATATTTTAGACCCTACTTGCTCGGTAGAGATTTTACAATTCGGACAGATCATGCCTCGTTGGTCTGGTTATTGCGGTTTAAGAACCCTGAGGGGCAATTTGCCCGCTGGATAGAACTTTTAGGTCAGTACAAATTTAAGATAGAACATAGGCCTGGTAAGAAGCATCTGAATGCAGATGCTCTGAGTCGTGTACCATTCGATACTGTAAGCAATGTGGTAGAGAGCATCACAAAGACACACACATTAACGCAAGGGTAACTAATCGGTCAGCGTTTGAGTCATGTGAAACAGCACAGCAAGACTCTTCTAATGCCAAGATTGCTAAGAACAGTCATAAGTCTTCCGAGGTGGAGAAAACTCCCAATCGATTAATGGGTGGCCTAGGATGGAGGGACACCTCCATCCACATAGGTGTGATGTACGTAAGGTAACCACAAAGCCCCTTGTTGCTCAGCCCGAGCAACAGGAGGCGGAACTTAGCTTAGATAGTGAAAGAAACATTGAGCATGAGGTATTGTGGTAAATGGCCGTGTTAAGGGAGCAACAATTGGGAGACTCAAATATAGGTTTGATAATGAGGATGGTGAAGATTGGTGAAACTTGACCAGCGTGGGAGGACATTTCTTATAGATCACCAGCCCTCAAAACCTATTGGTCCCAATACTCCCAACTCAGGGTACATAATGGAATACTATATAAGCTTTGGGAAGCTGCTGATGAAAGATCGGTAAGGTGGCAGATCATATTGCCAAAGGCTTTCATACCCCTTGTGTTAGAGACATTTCATGATAGCAAGTTTGGAGGCCATGTAGGTATTGGCCGAACCCTCGCAAAAATCAGGCTCAAGTACTTTTGGTATGGAATGTCTGTGGACGTGCGGAGTCATATTCGAAAATGTGATGTATGTGCTAAAATAAACTAATCATAGGGAAAAGGAGGGCGCCACTTAAGACCTACTTTGTCGGAGCACCCCTTGAACGTATAGCAATTGATGTAGTGGGGCCATTTCCCGAGAGTAGCAGGGGTAATAAAAAGATTTTGGTACTTGGTGATTACTTCATCCGCAGAGTGACGAGCAGGTGGAGCGTTTTAACCACACGCTTGTACGCTATATTAGAGCTTATATGGACCCCTTGCAACACCAAACTGACTGGGACGAGAACATCAGTTTAGCCACCTTTGCATACCGCAGTAGTGTACACCCATCTACAGGAGAAACTCCTAACATGATGATGTTGGGGAGAGAGTTGCACTACCCATTGGATATGGCACTGGTACCTGTAGACATACCTGAAGGGGAGGTTAGCTCTGAGTATGTGGCCAATTCAAGAGATAAATTAGAACAAGCACATGCACATGCAAGAGAGCAATCGAAAGTCACTGCTCGCCGACAGAAACGTCTGTACGATCGTTTTGCGACTACCTATAACTATAAGGTGGGAGCATTCGTTTGGTTAAAAGATGAGAGAAGGAGGAAAGGCTAAAATTACAGTTGGCCTATGAGGGGCCATATCTGGTCATTGGTAAAGTGTCTGACCTTGTGTACCGGATACAACTCAGCCCAAGGAGCAAAGCTTAGATACTACATCATGAAAAATTGAAACGGTATCAGGGGAAAGCTCTGGATCCTTGGTTGGACAGAGTGAAATCTATACCCGTGGACAAGCGTATACAGGTTGGCAGACCTAAAAATGCTGTTCATGCTAAAGCAGGAGAAGAAAGTAAAAGTCAGGTTTTCAAACCCTTGATTGCGGATAAATGTGATGATGTCTTTGATTACGTAAATGATCAGTCAATTGACGGCAACCTTGGGTCAGATATTCCTACTGATACTGGTAAATAAGGGAGGAACGACCTGAAAAATGACCATAATGAAAATAAGAGTACAAATGATATAGATAAAGGGAAAAGTTCTAATAATCTGCAAGGTGATAAGGAAGTTGATCAAAAATGTGATAATGAAATGCCCATGGAAAATCCTCATAACCTAAATGACTACAAATCTGAGGAGCTAAACAGTAGCAATAGGTGTCCAAGAAGAAACAGAAAAGCAGTTGATCGCTATGGTTTTAGTAGACTGTCAAGGGCCGTAAAACAAGCGTGGAGAGGGTAGACAAACGAGAGCTCCATTAGTGGTGTACAAGTTATATAGCCACACATGTATATTCTATGGTACGTAGAGAGGGAGATTGGTAATATCCCTAGTGTAGGTGAGCGAGACAAAGTGCAACAGTCAAATAGGGGTTACATTTGGTGAGCAGTATAGTTCACAGTTCCACACATAGTCACGTGATTCCAGGAGTACTGGTATGGGATCATCCTGACTAGCTGATGAGAAATCATCGTTATAATGAAAAAAAAAACAGGAAAAAAATTAAAATTAAAAAGATAAAAAAATATAACGGGGACAAAAAGATAAAGGTAAAAAAGCTGAAAGCCTTGACATGTTGACCCGTCGTGGAGAAAAATTACAGACAAAAGTCTAAATCTGAAAATCATGACCTCACAACCTGTCTTGGAGAAAATGTAAAAAATTCAATGGCACATTACAGCCACAACCGGGCAACAGATCGTGGAGACAAAATATAGAAAAACAGTCATAAACTTGAAAGCCACTTCTTCACGGTTGTGGAGAAAAATTACTGAAAAATTCTAAAACTTGAAAGCCATGACCTCGCGGCCGGTCTTTGAGAAAAATGTCGGCAAAAATTCAACACTAAAGTTACAGCCACGACCTCGCGACCAGTCCTAGAGAAAAATTACAGAAAAAAGAGATGAAATAAACTACCTTTCAACAGATCGGGGCGGGAAGATGGCAAAATTAAAAAGTCATGTACTATTATATAGCAATATGGAGAAAAAGCAGCTCTGTGCAAAAAATAAATCTGAATCACGGTTACTCTACGCTACAAGAGTAACGTGTCTGAATAGCCTGACTGAGAAATGTTAGATATTTTTGATCACATATATTGAGTATCTGATTCTACTCTGGAAAACTTACAGTTTTCAGGCTTTAGCTCAATGATGTTATCATATGTGCTGCTGAGGTTGAGTGGCGTGTTTAAATTACGATACGATGCTCTCCGATCTTTGCGTAATTTACATGGTAATTTCTAGAACCCTACAACAGAGAGCCTCATTTTCACTACAAACCAACATGGTCGTACGACCAGTTGTGTAGTGTGCTAAAACGTTGGTTCGTTTTTGGCCATCTATTGAAATCCATGTGATTAGTTATTTTGGGAAAATCCCTTTTAATTCCGCATTAGCAACGAAGTAACGAACTTCACTTACTGTTCTTGTTTTTATTGTCATGAAATACTGGACACCAAATCGCCCTTGGAGCCCGTTGGTGCGGATGGGTCCCTAATTTGAATTTGCAGGTGGTTGAGAAAATAGGCAATATCCCTGATTTTCAGATGGGCGCGTTCCCGTGTATGTCAGTCACCAAATTAGGGACGGGGTTTTAGTCACATGTCCATGGTAACCATAGGCAACCCATCCCCCGGCAGGGACACTCTGGAGGTAGCCGTCCTGCAGTGAGCAGTGTATATCTGCGCTCTCCTGATCTAACCTCTTGGCTACCGCTATTTCCTTCTATTTTCCGTTAAATCATACTTCTTGCTACTCTTAGTAAGCCTCCGTGAGGCTGAGGTGCCAGCTTTACAAGTAAACCAAGTTGGTTTTCCAGGTTCTCTTTATGTTGGTTTCGCCTGAATCAAGGCGTGCGTTCAGTCGCCTCTCTAGACCCGGTTTTATACGTGCGTGTTCTGTCCACGCACAAGTCAAACACCTCAGTGACGGACATAATTCAGAAGCCCGTTCACGTTACCACACTACAGATTTCTGAGAGAATTTCCTCACGTATTTTATCAGGTGACTTTCATGGTATTTCTGGTAATTCAGAGGATTTCGTTACATTATTTACAATTTAGTGGTAAGATTGCTCATTACTTTTTCGACGCCACAAAAATATGACTTGCTGCTGTGGTATCGTAGATACCGTAGATTATCGTAGATAATAAAGTTAACTTTGACATGCCTATTTTTTCTAAAAGGAAGAAAATACTTATGTCTGAAATTTTTCTGACATCAATCAAAGTTGTCATCTACGCATCTACTTCTTTCTCGAACTCTTTTGCACCGATTCTTGGTTCCAGATAACACATTTCAACATACGGTTCGTTTCCGGTGACGTGACGCGTTGTTGCCCTTAAACATGCCCGAGCAAAAATAAAACTTTCTGATTTCAACTGATCACGCAAACTTTATTTTGTTTTAAATAACAATGCGATGTCATCAAAATAATAAGAATTATAAGTAAACTTTTTGTAAGAAAGGTGATCACAACAAACTCTCCGGCGGTTCAGAAAAATCATAAATATTTAAACCATTAACCTCTCTGCTTTTATGGAAAGTCTCTCCCACAATCGCCCTTGATGCTCTCCTTTTCACCAGTGCATTTGCTTTCCGGTGTAATTTTGTTGTACAGCATCATCTTGAAGTCTTTTCCTAATCCCAATTTGATTATGGAGCATCAAACTGCCGACTAAGTCCTCTTTGAAACGGCATTTGCATACGTAAAAACATGCACTGTACTTATAATTTTGAAAACTTATATCAGTGCCAATCTTTACCTGCAACAATTTCTGGAGTTGGCGTTTTCATTTCAGGTTTCGAATCCTGCAGAATGCCTTATCGAAATCTCATGCACGATTATTGGTACATCCATAATACTTACAGGCAGGCATAAGCTGTTTATGAGACTCCCTAGATTAGACCCCCTAGCCAATGCACAAAAACACGAAACCTTTACGTCATCATCCGGGCATTTCTCCCGGCATGCTTTGCGAAGGAAGTAGACAATATGGCCGCGCACTGTCGACTAAAAAGGTCTCCATATTGCCTGATTTTGATATTTATTTTCATAGACAACTTCAACAAATCGCTGTTTCCGTGCAAAAATAATGACAAATGCTTTTATGACTCAAATATAAACCTGCATAAAGCTGATTACATTTTGGGTGGACTATTCCTTTAATGATGCGATTTTTATGACTTTTGAACGTACTGTGTCGTCTGACAGCATTTGCTAATACTTTAAAAAAGTTGATAAGTCAAGGTATTATTTTCAATATGGCTGTCAAATATTTTATGTGCGTGTGAATAAAATAATCTTTAGAGCCCAGATATGAGTTTAAAGGGCACGGGTTGTAAGGCGGTAGATTCCGAGCATGTGCGGGATCTTATGTCTTATGGCTGAGGGTCGCGAGACCAATATCAGGGTCGGATCAGTTTTTTCTTATACCTTTCTGCGGTCTCAAGTTGCAGTATAATTATTACTTTTGATACTTTGCTAATGACATCGTAATTTCATAAGCGCAAGCTACGCCGAAAAATCTCGCGTTTTGAAGTGAGTTTGACGTCGCTTATTTACATATAAATACCCTAATTCTAACCTAAACAAACTTCAAAACACTTACGACAAAAATTGCATGAATCGAAAGAAAATATCAATCGTAAGTAGATTTTAATGCTTAATAGATATTTAAAGTTTTAAAATCATGTAGTTCAACATTAACCTTAAGTTTGCAGCACACGTGCCTGACACAAACAGATTGCACTGATGTAATCCATTATTGCCTATCACGATGAATATTGCCTTGTAACAAGTTTCTTCTCAACATCACGGACCGTGTGATGAATTAGCAGAAATTGGGAAAAAGTCATAGAACGGCCAACAAACTGTCTCTAAATCACTGACTATCAGTCCCAGGGTGGCTCTCTACTGTAAGGGCGTTGGGGGCGCTGGCGGACGCTTGACACTTCCATTGCAAGCACGCGCGAGAGAGTAGAGCGACAATCTATCTACTGTCCGTCTCGATATTAATGTCACATTCTCAAAATTCTGCAGGGAAATATCTCCCGATTGTCTTTCTGCAACAGCTATGCAATTTTTTAGGGCACATCGAAATCATGGAGCTCAATGTTCATGGTAAAGGAGTCGTCATGATTTACGGCCGGGTGGGGTCGGAGGAATTTCATCGGAAACTCTGAAAATGTGAGTACCCCCACCATGATGAATTTCATTTACCCCCCTCTCTAACAGAAATTTTGACTGTCCCCCACTTACAAAAGTTAAATATCAATACATGTACTTGTAAAATGTATAAAAAATATAGCAATAGCAATGACCTTTCGAATCATGGTGTACCATGCTAAATTATAATCGGTTATTTCATGACCTTTGAAAATGGTGAAACCAACAAAATAACATTCAACGTCACAACAAAATATTTATAAAAATTTACGCTATAACTTGTATCCAAACATATAGTATTGTTTAATTTTGGATGGGTATCATGAAAGGGTTCTCACTAGGATATCTGACTGAAAGTACTGGGGGAGATAACACGCGAGAGGTTAAGGGGGTAGTGTCAGCAGGTGCCCCCTATCTTCCTTGGAAAAGGTTGAGAAATTTATGTGTGCAATGGTGCAGTCTGAGATGTATTTTCAATTTCTATTTTAAACTGTTCGAACGCCCGAAGGGGAAGAGCATGAAGGGGCGTCCCTTCCCCCTCGCATCGAAAATTTTATGAAATTGATGTGTGCAATGGTGCAATCTGAGAGGTGTTTCAATTTATTTTGCACTTGATGAAATTGTTTGAAAATGACATACAGCGATAATATTTTATTACTGTAACATTTTTTGCGTGATCGGTGTTTGAGTCACAATATTCAACAATAAAACAATGACAATACATTTTGTAAAAAACAGTTTTGAGTTTACCAGAGATTGACGATCAAACAATATGCAGGAATGGAAAATCTTCGACCTTCTTGTGTCATTTGCAAAATCTTACAATTTCGAATACGATATTAGAGGACCGTCAGTCAGATTCAGTTATTTTTTAATCTATTCATTAGCGTTTTGCAACCTTGCAAGCCATATAATTTCCCCAGTTTTGTCCTTGATCCTATGAAAATTTTGAGAAATTGATGTATGCAGTGGTATGGTCTTGTGCAATCTGAGAGGTGTTTCTAATTTGCAATTTTACTTTTGTAAAACTGTTAGAACACCCCAAGGGGGAGAGGGGCGTCCTCCCCGTCTCGCATAAAATAATAATTGACAAATGAATGTGTGCAATAGTGCAATTTGAGAGTTGTTTCAATTTATTTTACACTAAAAATTGAGTCACCCCTTCTTTCGCTCCACATTTTGAGCAACCCCCTTGCTTTCAATTTTTTAGTGACCCTCATCAGAGTCCTTCGACCCCCAGGCCCTAAATAATGACGGCTCCCTAATGATGCCCCGTAGCGTGAAGATTATTGTTACCCATCCTTCTTCCACAGAATGCCTGTCTTCTTCCTTCAGTGGGAGAAATAACCGGAGATGCTTAAGGTTACTTCCCATTCCACGTTCTTTGTAATTACATCGACTTTGCCTTCAATGCTCGTTCGTCAATTCAAATGACTTATCATTCAGAGAAACGCCGTGCCGCTGTTCAAATAAATAGCTCTCGATGCTTTGTTTCAAGGACGAGATTAAATCGGGCTCGCAGTCATTCCTGTCTCCCTTCTTGATATGGAATGTAAATCACAGCCGAGTAATCATTCATAACGTGACATAGCCCTTGATAGTTAATATTTCATGACTTGAATTTAGCTTTTAATACCACTGACAATGACCTTCTGCATGTGGGGCATCGTGAGGATAGTCCCCTTGTTTATTTTCGTGATCTTTGGATGTAACCTTGCATCCGCTTTTAGTGAACGTATTGTTTTGAGAACAGCTTAAGACATTAACACCGACAGGATACTTAAGCTGGACCTCCTGCACTATGTTGACAGATGTACTAATGGGAGCGACCCTCCTGGCTTTCACATCTGCCGACTGTCTTAAGTTAATTATAGACGCATACCAAAGTCATGACAAAGCCAGATATTCACTCAATATAAACTCTGCATTTTAGTGTGCTAAGGTAGAACCTGTTGAGATGCCCGAGACGACATTGACCGTGACCGACGCCTATAGTATTAGACAAGTGTAACTCGTGTTACTCAGCTGAATAAAGTGCTACGACTTAGAGTATATTTGTGTACCCGTTGCCGTCTCTACTACTGGACGTTCTTTGCTACAGAGTGTGCGTACCCGACAATAGCTACATCACACCTACGCTAAGTGACAATAAGATGGTTGTTTGAGAGTTACAGAGCTCTCGATCGTCATCGAACCCATATGAGATAAGTCGCCGCATCTTCTTTACATCTCTTCCGGCGTCTGTCACAGTACTGACCTTTTGCCTGAGATTTGATGAAAATGGTCATTGAATCCATGTCTTCATGTGCGATAATGGATTTCTTAGTAATTATCTTTGCAAAATCATCGCTGGTATTACCAAACAAGAGACTTACAAATTTTGCAAAGAGAGCAACCTCCGCATTATTTCAACAGTTTCCTCCCAGGACTTTCAGTCGATATCAGCAATACGCAGACAACACTCTCCCAATCAATCGCTTGCTTGTTTATGAGTTAAGAGTGTATAACAGCAACACACCTATAGTACCCAGAAAGAAAGTCGCCCACAAATGCACGCGGTTGCTCATATTTAGGCAAAGTAGGCAGCAATGTGGGGGGGGGGGACTTTTGCCATTAGCATTGCACGGAAATAAGATCACAAAGTGTATGAGTGAGTCGCAAAAGATTATTTAACAAAATCGTGTACACCTACGGAACACCAAGTACACAAACCAATCGCACTTTACAAGGATGGACCGTCTTTATAGCTTCAAATCAAGATATCTTCACTAAAGAAACGTTGCTTAAGTAAAGGAGAGTATGATGGTACTTAAAATGCTGCTTGCTTTCACAGTGACAGATGAAGAAATTTTAAATCTTCATAAGATGCTATTAGTGTACGATACGGGGCATATTAGTATTAATTTATGAACATTATATAAATGAGCATTGTTTCAGTGTTGAAAATTCGTGCTAATAATTCTTACTCAATGTGAAATATTCATATGCCCCGAATCTTGCCTTTAATAATAAGATGATGGACAAAGTTGATTTGTAGGTAAATTTTCTCGTCCGTTGAGACTTGACGCTTGACCTTGAACTCATATTGACAGTTACATTGCACAGATATTATACTTTATCATACATGCTGTGCCTGTATTGCCATTCTTCTATTGTTCAGACGGTACTGATATGAGCCCATATTTTAACTAGTGAAAATACGAATTATATTTTCACTGTA
>LD347789.1:173040-198057 GCA_001465055.1 Ptychodera flava | reverse complement strand
CCCGCCTATGTTTTACATCCACCGTCATTTTAAACTAAAAATAAATCTTCTTCAAATTGTGAAAACCTGTGTCGACATCGTAATATCTAAATTGTTTGCTTTAAAATGCTCCATTAACCCTCCTTTGAAGTGGAATGGCCCAATAGCGGAATAATATCAAGAAGTGATACGGTTGTCATCACTCCTTAGCAACCAACTTTTTTTAAGTACAGCCTGGAGGAAACAAGGTCGATTTCAAGTTGATTTCGTCGCTAATTTCGGAGCGTCTGTAGGAAAACAGTCATAACCAAAGCATGCATGTATGATAAAGGGGTTATTACACTAAGTTAGGGCGATACCGCGTCGTATTCGAGTGATGTGTCCGTATTTTGACTCGTTGCTGCGCAACTCGTCAAAATACGGACACATCACTCGAATACGTCAAAATACGGACACATCACTCGAATACGACGCGGTATCACCCAAACTTCGTGTAATAACCCATAAATATTCTCTTTGTTTTTAAATATCCTTTGCACAATGTCTGTTTGCCTTACTTATTAACAGTGATGTAGACATGACACTTCATGTTAATTGCTGACGTAGCGATTTCTTAATAAATTTTACTTTATTTTCAAAAAAGAAAGAAGGAAAGAATGTGACATGGGCAATATGAAAAGGTAAATTAACCTGTACAGAATCGTTAAGTACACTATGGCGATAGTTCTTTGTGTCGTTTCTGTAGAATTTCTTAGTTTTTGGATGAATTCAATTCACACGCATGCAAGCCAAGGATCTCAAGTTCGTCTCAAGCAATCAGACGGAAGTTTTAAGACAGCAGTTGCACCACCTGTCATCATTTTAGGAACAAAGAAAGACCTCTTAAGACAGGTAGGGTTGCAAATGAGTCACCTAAATGTTTGTTATTAAGATTTTATCGAGTGGTATCTAAAAATTATTGTTATAAAAACAAAATTATTCGGTATGAATTAGGCTAACTTGCAATTGATACTGACACTATATGCTCTCAATATTCGTTGGTATTGAAAGATGGTATAGCTTTAGAATATTCTTTTCTGTTTATCATTTCTAATATCGTGGTCGTCAACATTTAATATAGTTGTGTTTGCCTCCGACAGTAACATATCCATAAGGCAAAGGTCTAAGCAAATAAATATACATAGAAATTTATGAACATGTCATACTGATATCAACGCTTCAAAAGTATAGACTTTTACTTTCATCTCTTTTACATACAAAGATTATAAAACTTTTGCAGCAGATCCTTTAGGTTTCTCGTGGATAATTGCGACATTTGTCAATTTAGCCGAAATTTTGGACCTTTATCAATGCTAGAATACCGTCTCTCTCTTTCTTGAAACTGTTTAGTCCAACTGAATAGTTAACGATGAATTTGTTTAGAGGGAGCGGAACTAAGTTTTTACCCGTAAAAGACCGATGTAATATCTGTACATAGCAGTTATGAATAAAGTGTTCAAACGCTTGCAAGGAAAGTATAAATTCAATGATGCAGGGAAAGCCGTCCAGCTGTTGTTGCATGATTGTTCAAGAAGTTTTGCCTTATGAGTACTTAGAGAGACACGTCAAGGTATTAGACATGCGCTAAGCAATCATCCGGAGTGGGGATTTGGCCGGAACAGGACTATTTATAGTGTAAAGCATGGGGTTATGCATATGCAAATAGGCGGTTGAGGCCAGTGGTAGGTCAGTTGTTAAATGAGTAGTAGGAATTATTTTGTGTCTGCCTTTGGGTAGGAATTCTGTCTGCTTGTAAAGGGTTGATTTATTGTCTGAAAAGATGGAGCTTTTCTGTTATGCTCAGGTTTGTATTATTTGAATAGGGGAGGACCCTATTGATGATTGACCATTTGATATTGTAGATTCTGTTGTTGTCTTGAGATTCCATATGAATTTTCAAAGCTCTGTCTTTTTTCTGTGTTTGGGCATTTTGAATGAGTATTTATGGTATGTGTATCTTTCTTGAAAGTTGTGTCCGTGAGTCCAATACAGTGTTTCTGATCATCGTTTGTGGTGACAGTGGCTTTGTATATTACTGAGGAGGTGAGGCAGTTTATGAGAGTGGACAGTCGTCTTTTTTGCGATACTTGCACAACTGGTCTTGTTCCTTATCTTGTATAATAGTCGGGCGTTGTAGGTTTTGAATAGTTAATCAAGCAAACAATTGTTTTCCCGGCGGCATTTCGAAACTAGTTCTGTACTTTTGTGAGTTAGTTGTTATTTGTATTCTGATCGGGTACCAATAGTATCTCCCTGTGTCAGCAACCAGCCAAGCAAAACAGTAACATCACGATTTTCTAAAAACTACATCTCAATCTCTGAAATAACAAGCTAAAATGATAAAACCCTTTCACTCCATGTCTTGAAAATGCACCGTTCACAATATCAACCGCCACAGAACATTTGTAATTTACTCAAACTTTGCTATAGCTAGCCAATAACATCATTTTGTATATAAATATTAAGAATATAGTGAAAAATAAAATTATCGTTAGATAATGAATAGAAGGAAAATTTTATAATCATGAAAATGCAAAGAATAGATTTCATTGCGTATTTAATCTACAGTCTCACTACATACATATTTTTTCTTAAGAATATAGGCGAGCAGAAACATTTAACACGAATTGCACAGTTATGTGCGCATCTGTACGACGCTTAACGTTTGTGACGCACATTTGAATATTCCGCAGTGGCTATAGAAATGCAGTCAGTAGTTTGAAAAGTTGTAAATCTCCAGTCAAGATCTTATATTGATTTTTTCTCAGTTTGTGAGTTCTGAAATTTAAGTGTAATAATGTAAATATAGTAAAAAGTAAATTATTCAATTTATTCACATAGTTTTCCATTCTTTTTGCAAATTAAGACTCTTCACTGTTTTCAGTTTTATTTTGTGTTATCATTATAAAATAAGAACATAAACATCTCGTTTCCACTGCATGAACTGGAAATAAAAAGGCTTTTTATATCAGATTTCAATAATTTTCGTCCTTTGTTGTTTCGTAGAAATCGAAGCATGGTGACCCCATCATCTTTCTTTGATATTTGACTAATCTAATGTACCGGAATTCAAAAATTCCTAATTCAAAAGAATTATTGTTTCAATGTTTCTAATCGTGCATCGTGAACTAGATGCTTTTGAAGCTAGTTCGTATAACCAATGAAATTCAAAGTTGTGAATAGTTAGTAAGATTCATGACATGTATAGTTCATTAAAAATTTTACATATAGAACATCACAGTTTTGATATAGTAATTTAGTGGAAAACTACATAGAATTATGAAATGAAAGAAACCTTTATTACTCCAATTTTAGACAAACACAGCTAAAGATGTTGCAGCTGTTGACATCGATGGTGAAGTCCATAGACGATTTCTTGAAATAGAGGAATACTTGGCTGAGCATGCTACTCAAGCAGTAAATGCCCACCTTGTTGACATGATTGCAATTGATAACAAGTCCAGAAATGAAGATGGCACCATTGCAGATCCTGCAGTCGAAACCCTTCGACTGAAGATACAGCAGTTGGCAAGGGAGTACCTTTTTCTTGGTGCAGTGCCAGCGAAGTGGATACTTTTGGAACTTTCGTTGAGGAAACTGCGAAAGGAGACAATATCTCTGGATGAAGTGATGGATTTGGGGAAGAGGATGAAAATGAAAGAAGCGGAAGTCATCGAAGCTCTTGATTTTTTTCACAGCGTCGGGGAAATACTATACCACAAGTCAGTACCTGAGCTGAAAAACACTGTGATCTTGGATGTCGGTTGGTTGGTGAGTCTTTTCAAGATACTGATCAACCAATCAATCATGTACAAGGATAAGCTAGATGTCGGTGTACAGAACAGAAATCTGATTAAAGAATTGCATTGTGAAGGCAGATTACACGATGATTTGTTAGATTATCTTCTGAAGCGTCACAAGCGACAGAAAGACAAGGAAATCCTTCTGAAAATGATGGAACTGCATGACATCATTTGTGAGATGCCCGCAAAACCCGGAGAAAAGCGGATGTATTATCTGCCAAGCCTGATGCAAAAGGATGCAAAAGGCAAAAATAGCGCTATTTTTCAAGCAAGCAGTTCAGAGTGTTGTCAGCTGTACTTCCATTTCATCGGCAATTTTCTGCCCGAAGGCCTGTTTTACCGTTTACTAATTCGATGCATAAGACGTTGGTCTGACTGTAAAGTAGTGTTGAGAAAGCACATGGCTCGCCTGTATTTCCCCGACGATGATTTCCATTTAACCCTGAGCAAGGAAGATGCTGATATCCAGTTGAAGATTCTGGTTGTTCCTGCCAGCGATCAGCATCCATCTCCACCACAGCCAAAGTATGTGAGCAAAGTAAGGCAACTGATTGAGGAAGATTTAAAAGTGGTCATCGCAAACTACACTCCTACCGTGATGTACAACGCATCTCTCAAGTGTGAGTGTCCAAATCACAAGGTGGGAGAACTACTTCCTCTTGGCGAGGATGTAGACGACAGATGTGTTCCTATCTCAGAAGAGAAAGTGACAGCCATCTGTCCGAGAAATGCATTGCCTTTGAAGGATTCTAACTTGAAGATGTGGTATTGGAAAGGTAAGTATACAGCCATAAGTACCATTGCATCTAACGGTACACTATATTCACCTTCACGGCCGATACCACCCTTTTTGGCTTGTTGCTAGTTTTACCAATGTTTTCCTGGTGCATGATGTTGTTGTCAAATGGCAACTATATATCATCATCGAATAAAACATTTTGCCTCAACTCTTGTCGATTATAGAATGCCAGCAATTTCACAAATTCCATCCTAAATCAGCCAGTCAAGTTTCCGGACATAAAGGTAATATTTACTTCCTTCATTTAACGATACGACTCAGGTTCAAAGGTCAGTTTTAGCATTTTTATTTCAAATTTCGAACCCCTCACACCTGGTCTTTCTTTTGGTGAAAAGTGTTGGGTCACATCGTTCCAGAAAATTCCTGAAATATTACTAAAATGGCAAACTATCAGCTATACGGCGTGTCATTTTTTTCACTTTTTTTCTTAACGGTCGCGGATTACCAACCACGATAGCTTTGATAAACATGCTGAGATTGTTGTACACATGTCGTCTTCGCGGTATAATGCGCATGCGCTAACTTCAAGGCTATGACGAACGTTATCAATTCGGCCTGTAGGTATCGGTACGACAGACACGTCCAGCAGACTTAAGTCGGCGCTCGCGTGCGCTAAGCACTGTCCTGACTGTCGAAAACGCAAGCTTTGGCCACAAAAAGCAAACCCATAAAAGATGGAAACGTGTGCAAGGGTCGATTTACATGTAAAATAGTCCGACCTTGACGTATACTGCAATTTAGAACGCAGTGAAGAGTCCGATCTGGCAGAGAGACGTGCCCACTTCAACAACAATGAAGTTCTTTCAGCCCAACGCGCTGCTTTTCGAACCATTAGGTTCGGTAGAAGTTCAAACGTTGGGACCTTCGCGTTTTGTTCACACGACCATGCTATTTATTTTGAGAGGGTGGCAGTTTTATGCCAAAGTCCTAAATGAACCAGTGCGAGATGAAACTTCTCTTAGTTGCAATAATTAGTTTTATCCCTTTGGCTGTACATGCTTGATGCTAATATCGTGTTCTTTTATATTTTGAAACTCGAGGTTTCATCTTTCTATTGTGCAGCCTTTCCGTATCTGCTTATGTACAATTATCGAGCTACACTGCACTCTGCAACACGTGACATACAAGGAATTTCCAAGCGAGTGCTTGAGTTCATTTACACATTAATCTGGAATACAAATTCACTTGACCAAGATAGCCGATCTGTTAATTTTCAAAACGAAATGGAAATATTTTTAATTTCTTACCTTTTCTTAAAGTTTCTATCAATATACCGAAAAATAGAAATAAACTAAGTCAAAGCATACGTGGGTTGCTAGAGATCAGAAATGATTACTGTGGTTACAGTTGGAGGATTGTGCTGTGGAAAGTTGTGTTGTCTAAACTTGTCAATTACGCGTACACTTTGCAGATTCCAGCTGGGCATGGATCTTAATCCGAAACAAACCAGAACTTTTAGAAGTGCCGAAACTAGCAATTTTTGCTATATTAGTTTTATTTCATGCAAGGCAAACATATACAAAAAAGTTTCAGCAAGGATTTTGTATTCATGCTCTACGGGACTTCATTAACTATCAAAAAAGTACGTGCTCACTGGGTACGACGGCGGACCATCAATGACTGACTGGACAACGATCGGTACGGTCTGCATTAGCTGACCTTCATTAGACTTCGCTTTTCTTTTATTTTAGCTTGTTCTACATATACGTTGGTGAGATTAGCGGGGCATGGAATTTCAACCGATACGATGAATAAAGAGTTGGCGATAGAATATCGTCGGTCATCCAAAATTTGATTGCGAAAGAATCTGGTATTGCAAGTCGAGGCCAACCTTCCGAATGTGTAACTCCACTTTACTGTATTCGATACTCTGCCTCTCGATACACGCTATTGATGACAGTCCGCACTGTTCTACGCTACTGCGTGAGTATTAGTTTGATAAATAGGTACTCCAAGTAAGACACACAAGAAAAAGAACACACAGAAATGAAGTTTGAAAAATAAAACTAGTCAATCTCTGTATTAACGAAGGGCGACAAGTCGGCAGCAGTGTAAAAGCTCAGAAAATACATTTTACGACTGTTTTTACGGTCCCAAGAGTTGCATGTATTCGTCTCATCTTGGAGTAGGAAAACTAGCAACTGACGTCCTGTTCGCACAGAAATCGGCGCTAACATGGACTTGAAAATCACTTTTGACAAAAAGCAAGCATAAACAGCAGATTGCAAGACAGGAAGTTGACCACTTCAGTCAAGTTGAGAACAAGTTAATGCCCGACCCACCGACAGCACGTAGGTCTCTATCGGGTAAACCATTCACACAAGTTTCGAAATTTTTCTTCATTTTGTAATGAACTATGGTAACCAGATTGTAACCTTTGAGACAACAGTTAGGGGTTGTAAACTGTTGGGAATATACTCGGCTATTATTTCGCCCAAATATGGTAATTTTCAAACCAGAGGTTCTATATTCCCAACCAAATACCCGAGCGCACCGTGTATAACCTCATTATATATGCTAAAGTTAAATACAAGTAGACAATGTCGTTATTGAGAAGTTGGAACTTGGGATCGGGAGCCCAGCCTCAACACGAACTCTAAAAAGAACGTTAAAGAACGCGTGCATAGTTGATCCCGTAACGCAACACAGCGATATAGCGATTACACATCGAACTTGAAGATTTTGCTGGTTCTTACAATGCCGTCGCTGCTTATAGAAACTCTTCATTGGTTGATTCATCGAGCTGCACCAGACTAACAATCAAAATCAACCTCAAGACGTAGACTTGTTCACCATTTTAGTGCGTTGAGCTCTCCAGTGGAGGTCGAAATTTTCGCGAGCTCAAAAAAGTTACCAGTTCTTAGTATAAACCCAAGCTCCAGCAAATCAAATTGCTGGAGTCCAGCTAAACATCTTATAATGTACAGTTAAAATGCTTGTTAAACGTTCGACAAATGGTTTAAACCGTGAATTACTCCTCTGTGTTTGTTTTATAAATACCAACCATGGCAAAGCATTAGCCAGTTCAGTGTAAAATATCTTGGCGTTTTCACTCGATCTGCAATTCCAAACATGTTCTAAAATTCACAAAATGATACTAAGTATTCAACTTAGAAGTAATATAATAAAGTTCGCATAAAATATTGCGTGAGTCGGACTTCTTTGCTTCAATATGTGACGCATTGCTCGTAAACACAAATCGCTGATTTTCTTAGTTCCGTTTATGGTAGTGTTTACTTTATTGAAATAGGTATAAGTCGGCGGCGCATGGACAGATTTGCCTGTTTTTTCACCTCTGGACAGTGAATGAATGTATCTGAATGACGGTGTCTCAGATTTCCGGTAAAAAGCCTGGAAGTAGAGATATCTTGACAAACGTGGACAAAGGCCGGTAATTTATTCAAAAAAATGTCAAGTTGACATTTTGATGGCTCACTGTGCGAAAACAAAAACGAATTTCGAAAATCCAAGACTATTTGTCGCCCGGTATACACAGCTGTTGATTACCGTAAAGAGGTCACCAACGTCGATTGTAAATTTTTACTTACACTTTTTCGAGTAAAAAGAACCTAGAAAACACGTGTTTTTGAGTAAAAGTAGGCGCACTGTCTTGGAAAAATTAACACATTTTTGAACTCTTCAAAGACAGAGCTGATAAAAAGTATTAATATCGAGCGTATGTCCTCTTCTTCTTTGTGAATATGCGGAATGAAAACGCGTGTCAATAAAACTTAGTCGCATCCTTAAATAAAACATTGGTCAGCTTAGGCAGTCTGCCTCGTTTAACGTCTTCCCAATCCCGTTGTTTGACTCTTACAACCAGTGTTGTGTTCACGCGACACATTGTATTCTTATGTAATATAGGGCTCAGCCCTTGGTGTCGCACCAACGTTTAAGATTAGAGATGTTATTTGTATTGATTCATGATTGAAACAATAAAATAGAATTAAGTGTAACTTGCTTCATACGTTTGTACGACAACTATGTCCGGTTTACCATCTGATGAAAACAGTTAACGTACACAATGTCAGACCCTGCAGGTATAGATTTTCTGTAAAGTGCGAAAGTGTCGGACGAAAATTGGCAATTTTTACCATGATAACTACCTATTGTGTTTAACAAGGGACGTATTGTGCCATCATTATCGTTGCAATTGGAACAACAGTGCCCAACTTTCACTCACTTTGCAGGCTGAAAACTGGCGTCCCGTCTAAAAACTGGCAATTTTTCATCTAGTTATTGACACAGAGGGCGCTTTCTAAATCTAATCCCAGCATATTTTGCGTATGTCCTTGTTCATATGCACGACAGTTTTTTTCTCTTTTTCTATTGTTTAGGCGTGATAGTAATGATAAGCTTATTTTGTACCATGCCAGGAAATGCCAAGACGATTTGACCGTTGACCTCGCTGTTAA
This sequence comes from Ptychodera flava, assembly GCA_001465055.1. NCBI lineage: Eukaryota > Metazoa > Hemichordata > Enteropneusta > Ptychoderidae > Ptychodera > Ptychodera flava. The sequence goes on along the minus strand of LD347789.1, from coordinate 189,022 downwards.
TTTTATGCAGGAAATTACAATAACAATACTTGGTCGAATGACGTAGTGCCTTGAGGGCGTGATCGCCAGTGGTATAGGGGGAGGAGTACCTTCTCAATGGTCATGAAATCATTCAGAATCACCATTTTACCTTGACTTTTGACAATGAACGGACATAGACGAATAGAACTTTGCTTTTAATACTCCTTTATTTCCCCGTATGATCGACTTCACTATTACGTACATTTGGTCACAGGTCACCCAGAAAAAAATGAGTGGGTTCAATGATACTGTGGCCGGAAATTTTTTCAGAACGAGAAATTTTCGCAAACTTCGCGAGGGCAAAAGAAAGCGAAAATTAATCCTTGCGATATATATATATATATATATATATATATATATATATATATATATATATATATATATATATATATATATAAACATTGCGTGATTTACATCATGAAATGTAACACACTCAGTGCCATGATCACAGAACTTTTAAAGTAAGCCTGTCACCTTGAAGGTAATACTGTAGATACGCACAATGGTACAAACAACACCACAAGTGTGGCCGTCCCCGTCTCGGGGCTGTTCTCGGAGCGGGACCGTTTTCTCTGGTTTTCCGTCAATGTTTTCCACCATGGACAAATGGTAACAACACTGAACAAAAACCTAAATTATCTGCTTGTCAACCCAGTTTGTGTCAGTGCCGCCGGTCACGCGCACCACCCAAAAGTTTGACCGTCACTTAATATCGAACAGAATTCAAAGAAACGGTCCTACTAATTACTGCCGTCCCTGCCCGTCATTCTTCTAGCACTAGCCGTCACAAAATTGGCCTTTTCAATACAGTAATAGGTCGATATCTTAATATTCCACAACATTTACTTGTGATATAAACTTATAAAATCATAGTCCAGGGCCCCCAAACCGCCGATCGATTTACGACCCGATAGTTATGCCGCTGACGCTGATATCCACCGGTGGTTGCCTGTGTATGCGTACATGGACAGTCTGCATACTAGCCCTTGAATGTGGTCTCGATTTTGATCAAACTTACAATTAAGGAGTATATATCAAAACTTCACATGGATTCACAAAAAGTTTCGCCCCGATGTTCAATTTTTGGCCCTGGAATTCCATCTACCCACCCTTTGCAGAGTAGTAAGCTTATGGTGCGATTCAACGATCAACCTGTATATCGGATCGAAAGTCAACAATTTTACGGCTAGGACTATGATTTTACAAGTTTATATAAAAAGTATAAGGCGCGGGGTATTATATATTGACTGATTACTGTAGCTATGATAGGCTACATTCAGGACGGGCAGCGACGGGCAGTAATTAGTAGGCAAAACAGGTGGTTTTCACCGTGGGCAGAACTCGGTGCAATGATACTGAACATTAATAGTAAGCCTGTCACCTTGAAGGTAATACTGTAGGTGAAACAAGGACTTCAAACGCACGATGGTACAACAACACCACAAGTGAAACGTACTCATAGAAATACACGCGTTCCTACGTTGTGCCTACCCGGGCCACGCGATTAAAATATGACTGATACTGCTGGATGGTGTTAATTGGGTCGGTAAACAGTCAATTAATAGTTTAATTGACTACCTGGGTGATTGGCAGGTCGTGTCCAACGACGCATATGCAAAGCAGGCCAAAAGACAAAAGCCCCTAAAGATATTGACAGCTGGCCAGGGGTCACCATGAATACGTAATGACACTTCACTATGTAGAAACTGTGTGGTCAAGCCCTTCTTAACCGGTCAAATCCTCTTGGCATTTTCCCTCATGCCAGTGACAAGGTGGACAATAATACTTACTGGCTAATAAAAGAGATATATTTTATTAATGGCATGTTGTAAAATAATACTTTGCCCGTTTCGTATTTGTTTATATACGAGCTCTCAAAAAAAACCCATGGCAGTGCCTATGAATTAGAAGTGGGTACACTTCCAGTTACTCATAGTATATTATGAATCTGCGCATGCGTAGTCAGTAGGCCGTTGGCGTGACTATTGCTATTACTTGTCAATCAAACGTCGCTCGCTCCATTTGCGGACCTAGCATATGTTAAAATTTTATTACACCAAACAAGTAGAATATAGTCAAATGACGAGAATTGCAACAGTGAAACACTCTATTTCTTGCTCCATGGCAATGCTACGTGAAGTTTAATGTCAACTCAAAGTAATGTCAGAAAACGAATAGTTTTATGAGCGTTTTCTCGTACATATGATTCAAGTCGAGCTAACTTATACCTGTTCAAAAAAAACATTGCTGTTAAGAAAATACCAAGGGAATGTAAGCGATGATATCTTACGCGCTTTCCAGAACGTGGTAGCGGGCTATATCAGGTGCACAGGTAATATCAGCGCCAGCAACAGGATTAAATCATTTAAGCCGTGTCTTCTCGTTTTTTAGTCATGTATCGCGTTAATGAGGCTCAGCAAATCACAGTAACTGGATAAGATATGAGGTTTAATAAAGTGTAATACACGACATTATTGCATATATCCGCTTGGTACTTTCTGTATACAAGTGTATAGAATGGCTTAAAGTTAATCTTTAACTTCATAATGCACGGTTGAGATCGTGCACAAAATAGCTTGTTTCACTATAACGAGTCTTGGCACTGACTAGACTACATCATACGCAGTCTCGAAAAAAAGTGTTTGCCCGGTGTATAAAAATTATTAGCACACACCAGCACGGGTAAGATCAAGATTCATTGCCTACCCTCGGCTCGGGCATCATCAATATTACCATCATGAGCACCATCCCTTTGGTTGGCAACCAATCATGATATTTCACTATTAACCGTCACTTTAATTGAAATGACGAATATTTGGAATGAAGCGTCTGTTTCTGCATACATCAAAAGAGTATTTTGATGCTAAAATATTTTGGTCTATTTTTTGCGGTTAAGCAAATTTTAATTCAACCTGCTTACTTTAAACGCCAAAGTCCCGGCCCCTACAAAAGGGGGATTATGGTAAGACTATGCAGATGTGAAAAAGCCACGCTATGGGTAAGACGCACTCGATTTGCTCCGAGATTTCCAGAAATTCGACGTTTGAACAGCGTTAATTTCCGTCCAATCTCATACATGACACCTGTGAATGTTTAGCGACTGCCTTTATGTCGAATAAAACGTTGAAAAACACTGTTATTTTAATACAGAGAACGCATATTTTCACAAAGCGTGGGTCCAGAATGTCCATTTAACCTCTGTTCTAAATGTTAATGTATGCTGCCAATCATGATTACTCAAATTCAAATTGCGGCCTGGGCGATCTTGATCCCTGCCGAGAACAACTAACAAAGCGTAGTGACTTTATCACTAAAATCACCGTTATATACCTAAACATACGCATACACAACCACATACAACGTACACACATGTAATGAACACGCAAGAAACGGCATTTTCTTTTTGGAGTGATTGGTGGTCCTAAAAAAAGTTTTGTGTGTGGTCCTGTAAAAAGTTATAAACATTGAGAGTCTTCACACGTCATTTTGATTGAAGGCAATCAAAATTTCATTTCTTCCTTCAGGCATCGAAACTGAATCTTTTCACTCACATTTTGAGGAAGTACCTTTGCAATTGTGAGAAGTTTGGTCATAGTTTATATCAGTTGATTCAATTCAGTTGAGCTGAGTGGACTTGAAATTTCAGTGTCGATTACATCGTTACCACTGTTACTGGCTACGTCAACATTGCGTTGTAGATCGATCATCCATACTCATCGACAACGACTACGGCCCTGCACAGCTGTCCTGGGGGACTCATCAGCGTCATTTACTTTCTTTACCAATGTATTTCAAAATACTTGGCTGACCATTTACTACAGATTACTGGTAGTTTCCTTTTGTTGAAGTTTCTGGCTTACATATCGTGAACACCAAGGAGCGTATATAGTATTCAAATATGCAGGCTCATCTATGGAACTACGGACAACTTTTCCACAACGTATCAGTCACATTTTATTTGTATATTACGAACGGTCGTCGATGTTTTCCGAGGTTACCTATCCGAGGTAACCGGATATGCAACCTGCGCTTACTATACTTCGGGTCATGCCGTTGCCTACTAAACTCTAAACTGGGGATCGTAACGTTTTAAATCAGTTTTACTCAAAATTTCTTCCCCCTTTTCTGTTATTCGTTCGAAGTACCTAAATTTACACTGAAAATAAGCTTACGAATGAGTGAAGATTTGTTTTTCAAATTCACAAGCTTTTTTTCCGTTGCAAGCTGCGTGTAACCAGGCCGCGCGACGTCTTTTATCGGTGACCGGCTATTATCTACATCACTGCCTACAAAAAAGCCATAAAGCTACAAATAGTAGAACTTAGAAGGTTCTAACTTACGATTGCTTACGATCACAATCTGCTGCCGTCCTTAGAGACTATAATCTATTTGCTAGACTTTCCCCTTGTTGATTATATGTCTAGTGTTCGCGCTTGTACCGAGCACGAGATGCTCAGGGCGAGATTTGAACTCAATACGGTGCCCGAGGAAATTCTATCCTGAACTAAGTCAAGACCTTCGTTTTCTATCTTCCTTCCGAAGCTCGTAATAATATGTCCATTTCAACTACTGGCTTCAATCACAGCGCCTTCACATTCAAATCACCCGCTGCTGTTGTGAGAAAGTATCCGTTCCATGTTGAAAGCAGGGGTTGAAAGCAGGGGGTTGAAAACTGGGTCCCGTTTGAAATCGCAACGGAATATGCACACATCTTCTTAGACACAAAAAGGTTAGCAGAAATTCAGAGATGTATTGAAAGCCATACATCGTTGCTGTTAATTGAGTAAATTGTATGATGGAAATCCGTCTCCGAACTCGTCGATACATGAGCGGCCATTCTGTTTCATAACTTCCTGTATTTCTGCATACCACAGCAGTCATCGCATCGCTGTCTATCGAACCATGAAACGACTGTGATTTGAATTCAGTAAATTTTCGATGGGATTCGAATTCACAACGTACGGCATACAGTCCCCTTATAGTAGCGAAGAAATCACAGTCAAGGAAGGTCTGTCGGCCAGACCACAGCCCCTCGACCACTCCACAAACCCTAGTTATAATAATGTAGTCTCGAATTGTGTGAACCCTACACACTTCAGTAATATTTGTAACCTCCACAAATGTAATAATCTCCACAAATGTAATATCACCCACAATTGTAATAAAATCAACCACAAATGTAATAAAATAGTCAACCATTAATGTAACAACCCGCAACCACAAATGTAATAAACAAATTAACCATAAATGTAATAAAACTCAACCATAAATGTAATAAACTTGAACTTGCATATGTGATCATTTGTTTATCAATGTCCTGAGTAAATAATAACTTTAATAAGACTAGTGTAATGTTATTGCATACTTTCCTGAAACTAGGTTTCTTTTCCGAAACAAGGAATAGAATACTTTGAGAACGCTATCAGAAAACGGCGAGGTACTGATCAAATCGTTAGATAAGGGAAGTGGAACAGCAGTTCTAGACACTGATAATTACATAATAAGGAAGCGTCAAAATAACTCGTCAACCAGTGATACCACTCAAAGTTTATGACAGATGACTCAGAACAAATAACAGAGAAATATAAAACCTTATTACAGAAACTTACGACACAAAACATGTTGACGAGAACAATCTAGTAAAAAACAATACGAACACTACCTTGAACACAGTAGAACAAAATTAGACATCCTGGCATCCCTAGTGAAGGAACAAACTTCAAGTGGGACAACATAGGAATACAGACAATCTATCGATTATTAGTGAAGGAACAAACTTCAAGTGGGACAACATAGGAATACATTCCACAGAATTATCTACTGAAGACGAATTTTAGGCGATCGATTAAGAAAGTACGGCAATTTTCGAAAAAAACGGCATTAAAGGATCGTAGTGTTATACAGTCTTCCCCACTCTGGAGTAGAGACTGCACTGACGTTCAGATTACAGCTGTGTCTAGCCATGGCCAATCAGTTCTGTACACAAAACAGGGAAACATAAAATACGCTTTCAAATATGCAAAACACACTAAACGCAAACAATTAAGAAATGAATAATGTGTGGAATTGCTTTCACTATTACATAGATCAATATTTAAGGGCTAATTCCTGAATTACAACGAAAAATAGATTTATTACATTTACGGTTGACAAGTATTACATTTATGGGTGTTTTTTTATTACATTTATGGTTACCATTTATTACATTTGTGGTTGGTGTTTTTATTACATTTATGGTTGATTTTTGTTACATTTATGGGCGATATTACATTTATGGGTGCATTTTATTACAATTGTGGTTGATATTACATTTGTGGAGATTATTACATTTGTGGAGGTTACAATATTCAGGCAGAGGTGACAATCGGTAGGCCCTGGTGTAACAGATAGTTTATGTTTCTCTGATAAGCCAACGACTAAGCAAGTGTTTAACCATCCCGCCCAGTGTTTGCCAACAACCAACGTCACTACGACGTTGCCTATTGCGCGCCCACGGCGCTGGACTTTCCTCTTTAAACAAGATTCTTCAAGGTTGGTCAGCGTTCGTACATGCAAGAGAGCGTGCAGTTCTATTACACTAGTTTGGCTTTGCAGCAAGATTACTAATTTTCCAATAGTAAATCGAGTGTTGACGCATAAAAACTCCTTAGCATATGTGTATGATATTGAAATGAATATTCGAAATACTGACAACCCAATATTCTGTCAAAATCATTGTCCATACTTCACTTCATATATAACATATTATATCGACGTACGAATTCCCGAATCGTTCTTTTTTATTTCCTTCTTTTCTACTTTATCTTGTCTTTACCATCACAATGGGCATAAATAAAGTGCACTTTTTTCTCACCTGCGTATGTCTGTCATAAGTCATCTAACACCATCTACTATCTTCATTTTCAGAAGGCGAGCAAGAGATAGCATGTTGCCCTAAAGAAGAGCCTAAATTTGGCAGGCATAAAGGTATTTTGACCTACAACTCGCTTCTATTCTTTTTTTCCTGTGATCACTGTGATTTAAAAGTCTTCCAATAAAATCAGTCTGAAGTGAAGTTTTTGTAATCTGAAATATTTCCACAAAAATGAAGTCCACGATTCAATATATTCATTTAAAGAGTCTTGTTATAACTTTTAAGTTAGTAAATCAGCTTATCAGCTTTGAAATACAGTATAGCCCGGCCCGTGGCCTAAATGAACCTTTCTACAATTCGACTAGTAAATTGACAGACGAACTTATTTTACAAGCGAAGAAGCATACAGGTATACTTTGCTAGTTATGCTTAAGGTAGAACGCACCTCGGGGACAGAAATTCAGGCCTTCAAATTTTATCAATTTTCTTCTGACCTACCACTTGTGGGAGCTCATTTTGAAGCTCTTGGCGAAAGAAAAGTTTTCACCGTCTTAGTTTTTCAAAAATCGAAAATTTTATTTTTTCTCATAGAATTAACACAGGGATGGCGGCCATTTTGGATTTCAAATCTCGAGAAATCGCAAGTTATTTGTCTCTCTCGTACAAAAGTTTGCACGGTGACCCCTGATTTTTATTCTTGATTTGGTAAGAGAATGGTTGAAAGTTTCACTGAGGAAAGTTTAAGCAAAAGTTTAAGTCTTTCACTTTCGAGGTGCATATTACCTTAACGGGGAAACTGTGATATACCAACAACAAATACACCCGAACCACACGCTAAATGAACGGAACATCACAAATACTTAGGGAGAAATTTGTTTTCATGAATTACATCACAGGTGTTATTCCCTTGACACAACTTTTCAACACACTTCAGAAGCAGCTCAGAGAAGATGACATGTTCAATATGATTGATCTGCTGAAACCGATACAAATCAATCCAAGTGATGAGCATAAGTTAAAGAAACCCTTTGACGTCTTTCACTTGCTACTTGAGCGAAAGTTTATCTCAGAAACGGATCTTGACTTGCTCAAACAAGTATTTACCCAGATGGACAGACAACCATTGGTGGATCTTATTGATGAATATCTTCAAGGAAATAATTCAGTTACCTCTTCAGAAGATTTTGTGGTGGACAGAAAGTCATCCAGGCGTTGGTGTTGTTGTTAGTCCCCACGGACACCGTCCGGGGGGACTTATAGGTTTGGTCGTGTCCGTGCGTGTGTGCGTGTGTGCGTGCGTGCGTGCGTCCGTCCGTGTGTGCGTCCGTCCGTTCACGCAGATATCTCAGAGATGCCCAAAGCGATTTCATTCAAACTTGGTACAAGGATTACTTCATATGTCATACAGATGCACGTCGATTTGTTTTGTGATACGATCCAATATGGCTGCCAGGCGGCCATTTTATTACGATTTTTTCATGTACAGAGCCATAATTCAGGCATGTTTCAACTGATTTTATTCAAAGTTGGTACAAGGACATTGACCAATGTCATAGATATGCAAGTCAATTCTTTTTGTGATACGATCCAATATGGCCTCCGTGCGGCCATTTTGTTACGATTTTTTCATGTACAGAGCCATAACTCAGGCATATCTCAACCGATTATATTCAAACTTGGTACAAGGACATTGACCTATGTCATACATATGCACATCAGTTTGTTTTGTGATACGATCCAATATGGCCGCCAGGCGGGCATTTTATTACGATTTTTTCATGTACAGAGCCATAACTCAGGCATGTTTCTACAGATTTTATTCAAAGTTGGTACAAGGACATTGACCATTGTCATAGCTATGCACATCAATTTTTTAAATTGATGTGCATAGCTATGACATTTTTGTGATACGATCCAATATGGCCGCCGTGCGGCCATTTTGTTACGATTTTTTAATGTACAGAGCCATAACTCAGGCATATCTCAACCAATTTTATTCAAAGTTGGTACATGGACATCAACCTATGTCATACACATGTACATTGACTTGTTTTGTGATACGATCCAATATGGCCGCCGTGTGGCCATTTTATTACGTTTTTCATGTCCAGAACCACAACTCAGACATGTATCAAGCAAATTTATTCAAAGTTGGTACAAGGAGATTGACCAATGTCATACATATGCATGTTAATTTGTTTTGTGATACGATCCAATATGGCTGCTGTGCGGCCATTTTGTTATGATTTTTTCATGTACCGGTACAAAGCCATAACTCAGGCATATTTCAACCAATTTTAATCAAAGTTGGTACAAGGACATTGACCTACCGCAGGGTTCTCCCTAGGATTTTTTTATAGAGTAGCGGCTAATTTGCATAATATTTGCATAATTAGTTTTTCAAATATATTTGCCTGGTACCGTCAAGGGTGGGACGTGTGAACTTGTTCTGTTGTTAACACTATTCATACAAATTGAAAGGAGTAATAACTAGTGACATTGTAAAACAAAGAAGCTACAAATAATCTGTCTTCCTTTTGTGTGATCGTACGGACGTCGACCAGTAGGTGCCATTGTGAACATTTTGCCGCTGAACCTCATAGCGTTGCGGGTAACAATGATAGCGTCGCGGTGAGATTGAAAGCGTCGCGGGCTTGAACGATAGCGTCGCGGGCTGCGACGCTGTTTTGGGCTGGGGAGAACCCTGCTACCGTATGTCATACATATGCACATTGATTTGTTTTGTGATTCGATCCATTACGGCCACCATGTGGCCATTTTATTACGATTTTTTCATGTCCTGAACTACAACTCAGACATGTATCAAGCGAATTTATTCAAAAGTATTTTTATCACAGACCTAATGAAGAGGACTCTATCCTCTCTGAGGACCTGTAATCAAAGCACCCATTAACAAGTGGGGACTGTGTCATCAACGATGACTTGTTTTAGTTAGACAGTTATTATTCATACCGTATGATATTTTTCCGTGATACGTTGTTGTTCGTTTCGGCTCAGTCGTTCCCAATAAAGATGTGCTTTTATACGGATAACACTATCGTTACGGTACATTTATCTTTGTCTGAACGATTAAACCCTTGATTAATATTTGAATGCAGGCACTGGAGTGATTTTTTTTCATAAAAAGATTAAGTTGAAAGGTAATGAACTGATGCATGTATTGGCTACTGGTTGTTAATTAAAGGGACTCCAGTTGACTTTGATGCGAATCTGTATGTTGATGTTTTCCTAATTGTCCGGTTTGTGCACCATAACATTCTTGAAATTTTGTAATGATATACTATATCTTGTCATCGTACATTATATATCTATTATTCTTGGTTTTGAATTGCACTAGCTCCAAAAGCTTTCTCTAAGTATCTTTGATTTCTGTTCGTATCTCACTCTCATCGATGTTTTTTTCATGCACGACAGTCACCTTTCAAGACGCATCTTCATGTCACACAGTGATATTGGATTTTATCAAGTTGATTAATGATAATTCAATTCCTTAATTTTCTATGCTTAACTTGGATTACCTATGAAGCAGCAACTTTTGTGCAGCAGACATGTACGTTGGTCAATATAGGCAGTCTTCCTTTCAACTGGTTGTGCAGGAACTTTGTCAATATCGTATCAATCATTTCAGAGCGATATGGTGGAAGGATTACATAATATAGCGAAATGTCAATGTCAATGACTTTTAGAAATGTAAGTCTCAAAATGTGCTATAACAATTACATAACATTCTATAATTCATAGACCATTTCATTTATTTAATTCTGTAGATATCGTACTAGCCTATCAGTTCCGTATTGGGTATGATCTATCTTTGAGAGTAAACCGAACACAGTAGTTTTGTAACAGTCTGTGCTATATAATAGATAATCAATTTTTATAGTATCAATATTTGCTTCGATTCTGCGCACACAAGTCGTGTCCAACAATGACTGTTTATAGGTGTAATGATACTCTATGTTTCCATTTATAACATTTTTCGTATTTTGGTTTATGTTTATCCTTGTCTAAATTACCTTACAGTTAAGTTTGACGAATACTAGCGTTCTGCAGTAACAATAATCGTTTTTTGATCATCAGTCTAAATTCAATTGCGTAAGCTAATGTATATTCCATACATTCCGATTATCACTTATTAGAAATTCAATGATATGCTTTACAGGGCTCTTTTTCGAGTTATAGTTTTTTACGTGCCAAGTCTAATATGAATAAGAAAAAAGTTTTCAGACATACTGATACCTGATTTCTCGATTTAACGGTGGATTGTGTTTTCCACAGTAATAGTAAAGATGAGGAATTTTACGGTGTACGTTGACAGTAGTTTGGGTTTATGAATGTATGTGGCAGTACTATGCCATAATTAGTTGGAACACGAGTGTATTTGTGTTTTCTAGGTATTTCACCCAGGTATTTAGTTGTATTGACGTGCTTCTCGTATTAAAACATTTAACCAGTTCACTTGTCGAATAGAGGTTAAGGTATACAAATTCAAACAACTATTATAGTTTGACTAATCGGAGAAATCATTATTGCAAGAAACCATGGTTCAACGAAGTTTATTGACACCACTTTCCCTTCACTCCATTCGAAATACAGATACACTTATTGAGTCACTGTCCTGTACTTTTAAACGAGATGTAGTATTTGTCTCCTTTTTAGTGGTATGAGTTAAGTCGATAGGTTGGTTATGACCGATATGTACATTTCAAAGTAGTAATTTGACGTCATCTCGAGTATGCATCTAAATGTCATGATAGCATTCAAAAGAAAATAAATGTAATTTGTTGTTTCATCAGTGAAAGACTGAAATTAATAGATACATTATAATGACAATTAAAGTAAAATTGAAAATAAATATAGACGATTTCCGGTGTCCATGTGCTATTCAAAACATTGTACTGGTAGCTGAAACCAAGTTTATATATTGAAGAAGTGTATGTTACGACAAATCCAAACTAGCGTAACATTCGAAAAGATAGGACAACGTCCTTTGGTGTAAATTCCAACACGAAAACAAGGCTGTATTTTCCTCCGATAAAAGTTGAAGTGGTAAATAGTCTTCCTTTTTGCCGTGTGTAGTACGGCTACCGAGGAGGCACATGAAATCGTTTTTAATGGTTACTCAAAATGGTAGCGGTTACAATTCTTCTAGCTGTCCCTTTTATTTTGATATTAAATTGCATTTCCATTGCGACTTTATTATCCGTTTCATAATTAAATTCACTTTCATTTCTATGGCGATTTTGACGTTAAATTTACTTAACATTTTGAATTTCGGGATGAAGTTAGAACCATTTACATTTTTCATTTTTTAAAATGAAAGTCATTTTCAGTCACAGTTGAATGTCAATTCTGATGTTTAAAAGGAATGATTTGATTTTGATTTCTAATAGCAAAATGAAATTCATATTCGTTCAATTTCAATTTGATTTTGTGCTGACTTTCAAGAGTAAAGTCATTTTCTTTTTACGTTTCATTCTGACTTGCATTTTGATTTTGGGTTTCAAACTTGTGGTGTTGACAATTCTTCTAATATTAAATGGCACTTCCATTGTGACTTTATTACCCTTTCCATAATTAAATTCACCTTTTCCTTTACATTTCGACTTTCATTTTAAAGTTAGAACCATTTTGATTTTTCAAAATGAAAGTCATTGTCATTCCAAGTTTATTTCAATTTTGTGGTTTTTTTCGAAATTGAAATAAATTACGCTGTATTTTTCAGTTTGATTTTAATTTGTAATGGCAAAAAAAGTTCATTTTCGTTTCAATTTTCATTTTTATTTTTGAGTGATTTTCAAGAATAAAGTCATTCTCATTTAAAGCTTCGTTCTGATTTGCATATCATTTTTAGTTAAAATATTACAGTAATTTTTGTTTTCATTTTTTCTAATTTTCATTTTGATGTATATTCTGATTTCATTTTCAGTTTTACCCTCGTATGATTAACACCTACATTTTAACTTTCGCATGCGTTTTGATTTTATTGCTCATTTTAAATCATATTTCCGTTTCAACGTTTTTACAATTTGCATATGTTATCACACGATATCGTTGGCCCAATGATCAGACTGGGAAAGATAATTAGTGAGAATTTAATGGTGAAAGTTTGGCCTTACATCTCACATCGCGCTGTGTTCCTACTACATTAGATTCTTCAATTCTATGTCCTGGTAACCGCGGTGAGGGAGGGCGATGACAGGGACGAGGGCATGTGTCGCCGTTGTGGCAATGCGCACGTCTGTAACCTTCAAGCTGACTCCGTGAACGTAAAACAATGCGGATAATGTTGTAAGCTTAGCAGGAAAACAAACTAGTAGGTGTTCATGTCAATTTTCTGTATAACTTGCCTGTCCTCACAGTCGATGGAGCATCCCGCACTCAAATTTCAGAGAATTACGACTGACACAGGAATCTACCCCACTGAAATGAAAATGAAACGAAATCACCCGGATAAATTTGTTCGGTCCCTTACCCAGCCATATTTACCGCCCCCAGGAGGAGTACTGCTGATATTTTCATACGGGGGGTGTACCGCCCAAGTCGAAAATATATTACCCATAATACCCATTGTTAGGTATGGACTTGCTTGACGAATTTGAATTTCCACCTTTATTTTGTTCCATGTGAAGGTTTTCCTAAAATATGGGGCGTTTGCTCTCTTATCGATCCATGCTTAGGTTTTTTGTATGAAAAATCGACCAATGTTTAAGGGTTTTTTTTGTGAATAAGTGACCCATTCGGGCGGCACGTACCTGTACATCTTTCTATATGAGTACTCCCCTTGGGGTTAAAAGTACAGAGGTAATGATGGAAAGTAACCGATTTTCGACCTCAAATTTTCAACATTTTCTTTTCGAATGTATCTTTGTGAAAGACTTTTTGAAATGTGTTGTTCTGTTTCTATTTAGCGATAAATTTCAAAATTGTCAAAATTACTTTCATTTTCATTAAGATTTCGATTTGCAAATCAAAATCGTTTTCGTTTTGATTTTGATTTTTTTGTTTTTCAACTTTCGACCTACATCCGACTTTCTTGGTCTACATCGTTAGAACATCCCCGTCTGTTACAACCCAAATTTTTTTGCAAAGAATATCTAACATACCGTTACTGTTAGGAAGTGTCAATTTCATTGTGTATGAACGAATGCTAGCTTCATTTTTACGAGCTTTGCGTTCTGTATTTCCTTCTTTCTTTCTTTCTGGACGCCGCAATTATCGGCGTCGCGGTCATTTTCACGTTCCCACACGTTCGTGCCCTGTGGCCCGCGTGTTCAAAGTGACACCTGGGCAGCCATGCACTGTCACTGCAAAGACACACTGTCTCTTCCTTTTAAAGCTCTTAGTGTAAGAAAAATTTTTTCCGTCTTTGCTTTTCGAAAATAAAATTAAAAAATTGCACGGTGACCCCCGATTTTTATTCTTGATTTTGAAAGAGAATCATGGCTGAAAGATTCCTTGAAGAAAGCCTGAGATAAAGTATAAGTATTTGACTTTCGAGGCGTTTACTACCTTGAAATAGGATCCTGAAATTGACAATAAGCCAAGTAAAAAATAATGAAATCTCAAACTTAGGAAATGTAAATTATTTCATTTTATAGCGTGTTCTAAGTGTCATAATCGTAGATCTTTGGAGCATGTAAACTTACTAAATGGTTACGAGGAAATTCCAGACCATGCGGACTGGATCAAGTTATTTTCATGCTTAAACTCCGTGTGGTGGAAAATAAAAGATCCAAAAACATTGTGCATCAAATGTATATACCGAGTATAATTTTCATGGCAAGGATTACGACAAAGTTATAACAAAGAAATTTTTGACTACATTAGTCCATATTCAAGTTTACTAATTTGACTCATGCATGACAGGTTAGGGGAAAGTAAACCACAACGAGGCTCTAAAATATCAAAGATATATTCAGTACAGCGTTATGTCGATGTAAAACATTTTACAAGGAAGTTGAGGCGTTTGAATAAATTACCTGTCCCGGATCACAAAATTAGATTTAGAATAAAAATAAAATATAACTTTAAACTTTAATGAACTATAACTACACAGTGCTCAATACAGTATGTCTTTGGCAAATCTTCATATCACAGAGGAAAGTACTAATAAAATGTTTCTTTCTTGTTGTACGTTCAGTTTGCTCGAAGCACTTTCATTTCGTTCACTTTGTCGTTGGCTGCACAGTGTATGTGCTTGCTTGGAAGGTACCGACCTTAAAACATACACATACGTCACAATTTGTCGATAGTAAACACGTCGTTACATTGAACAAAGCTGGCTTGATGAACAACAGATCAGAAGGTGTTTTCCCTCTCGGCCTCATTTCTTCAGAAGAAAATTTGCATTTTGAGTGATAGAGTCATCGAAAAGTTAATGAAGTATCTTGAAAATATATTAGCAGCAAGTGATTGGAAAACGAAATTTGCATTTTGAATGATAGAGTCGGTACATTGTTAAATAGAAGATCTCTATAGATGTGTCGAGTTATGTCATTAGTTAACAAGAATGCAACAATAGTTGATGACATTGAACTTCAGATTGGAAAGTGAAGGTAAGTTAGCTATCACATAAATTACTCTACTGTGAAGTCCAATTCAGAAGTGTCCGTGCATTCTTCTTTCAGAACACACAAGGTGTCATCACTGTCGGTGTTCGGCATACGCAAGAAAGACGTCATTATTGAGTTCATTACCACCGGGTAAATCGTGCAAATGACTCAATAAACTGAAGGGTACTTCTTTATTCTCAATTCCGGCATCCGTAAGGACTGCGTCAGATGACGTCTAAGGAAGTGCAAATATTTGATCCAATTTTCACAGACAGTGTTGAAATTACAAAATTAGATTAATAGAAATAATAAATTCATTTCATTTTCACTGCATCGTACAAAAATTCGATGTCAAGAAAACCAGGCGACAGATAAATATCCATTGTAGAAGGATGAACATGTAATACAAGGCATTTGCTTTACCGTATCTATTGTTGTACTTGGGCCTCAGCCCAAGTACATTTGTTTTCATTCCGTGGGAAAAAACTCTGTAAGGTATAACCATTTCTGGCTGAGACCAGGGAGGGCAAAATGT
>LD347789.1:141702-151927 GCA_001465055.1 Ptychodera flava | reverse complement strand
TGCAATTAAACAGCTAATTATTTGTTTTTTCAGACAATCACAGTTATGTAGATTTGTTCTATTTGTTACTATGTTGAAATAAATTTATCTTTTTCAAAAAAAAAAAGAGGAAACTACTTGTACGTAAATATCAGTTCAATGTGACACATTTCATTACAGAAACACACTGTCAGTCAATTTTTGAAAGCTTTTTCACATAGAGAAGAATCTCAAACTTTGCAAAAAGAAGACAGTTGTTACAAAGTTAGACTAGTCCCCAGTCGCCTGGCTTTTCTCTACAGCTGAGTTACTACCTGGCCAAGACGTTCACCCCACGATCTACGCAACAGCCTACCATTAGCGCGTCGGTCTGCTGATGTTCAGTCCTTCAATTTATTATATATTTTGATAATTATATACCCACAGACTTAGAGAAAGTCTATTACAAAGTAAGTGGAACAAGCTATGTTCAAAGGCATGGCCTTGTATCTTTGATAAGTTCTGTATCGATATCTCGTTCTTTGCCTCAGGCTGACCTGAAGTCCTATTTCTTTGCGGCTGACAATGTCGCTCCTAGATTTCTACAAATAACCAAGTACACATGTACGATAATAAGATTTCAATTGCACACATTGCTTTGTCTTTGTGTTCAAAACCAGGCGCATCGTTTATTTTTGGCATTATTATCTTTCGCCTTCCTTTTTGACCACTTTGCATGTTTCAACCACACAAGTAGCCGGATTTGAACAGTGCGGCTGTGCGCATGCGTTCGTTACCGTCCAACCACCCGTTGATTCTCGTCATTGAAGGATAGAATCGTTGACTGGTGATGCGCGGTTGGATTGTTTCGGATTATCGGATTTGTATTAATTTAAACGCTTACATAACACTGGATTTTTGACGATAATCTATTTATCGACGCCTGTCGCATCTCTTAAAGCGGTGGCTTATTACTTGACGTAAAGGGTGGTGACTCGATCCTAGGGATCAAGTTTGTTCTAGTTTTCAAGAGGATTATGGAGCTGTCATAATAGCATTTATTTTCCACTGAAATTGTAATCTTGTGGGCAAATTCCTGGCAAGACAATCTGATGTCTGATACAGGCCTACAGGTTATAGGTGTTAATGGATTCCTATTTGTTTACAAGTATTGTTATTGTTGATAACACCTTTTTAATTTTTATGGCAAGCTTTATACTTATGAACTGTTGTAGATTTTCAATGCCCACTATGTGTAAGAGTTGAGAAATGACGAACAACTCTATCGTCGTAGACAATGTTATTATCATTATATATGTTGGGACATGGTTTATGTAAGTTATCCCAACCTGTCATTGAGGTTCATCGGAAAGAAAGCATTATTCATTGTTGAATAAATACAGTAGATGACATTTGTATTAACATCTGCATAGATTGGAAGGTCGTTAATCTTGCTGTGCTTTTGAAATAACTATTTTTTATCGTAATCAAATAGTGTCATCTTCGAGGGCCTCTGCACTGCTAATGATATGAGACCCTTGAGGGTCCATGGTTGCAGTCACGTGATAGTGAGGCTGTGTTCCAGGTAACCGAAAACTCCGGATTACGACTAATTAACAGATAATAACGTCTTAATTAAAACAAAAATACGTCCCTTGGTACATGGTTGTTAGATTGCTGCCCGGTAACGACAGCTCTCTTCGTTTGTTGTTGACCGGCAACGGGGACTGCGAACGGGAGATGGTAGCGTTAATACCGACAATCCGCAGCAGTATTTTAAGAAGTCGGCAGACTGTCTCGGCGATTCTTCATGATTTGCAGACGCACTGGAGCCCCGTCACAAAGACATCGCATCTTCTAACAGCATATAATAACTCTCTAAGAATATCATAGCTAGAATTTACAAACTATGTGAGGTGTCTTCTGGGTGATCTTATTATAGCAGTGTTCAAAAATACTGTTATTCAGAGGATTGTACATCCTGGAGAGCTAAATGTCATATTGTTTTAGAAAAAAAGAAATAAACGCGGATATCTTAAACTTTACATCGTTGAAACTGTAGCAATGTGCAACCTTTAACAGTTACATGTTATGATATGAATTTTTTCAATAAACTTGATCCGACTATGAAACGCATGAATTAAAATTATGGCTTCAATCACGAATACTGTATATCTAGGGATAAACTCTCCACTATAGACGTTTTTGCAGGACATCAATTGATAGGCTGTGAAACGTTGCACCTAACAAGTACACTACCATCGGTGTCATTATGTATGTCATTGGATAACCATAGTACCGTATACAGGCGACATACGGTTCCTATTCCCAGGACATCGTACGCTGTTGGCATGGACAGATAGTTGATCCATCGAGATTCATCATCGATCTGTTTACAGTATCAGGGAGGCAGATTACACCTGGTAGAATTAAACTGTCTTTGTGGTCTTTTCAAAACAGCCCCTAATTTCCCATCGAATTTTTCCTATCGCATTATGATTATGTATCGATTTGTCGACAGCTTATCTTCTCAGCAAGATCACACCTGAACAACTGTACTTTCAGCGGAAGCTTGCGTTATCTTTGCTGAGGAGGGCACACTCGTCTGTCGGTGCGCAATTTTGTTATATCACAGACTATCTCACAGTTTGCGTAATGATTGGCATTAGTTTGAAGAAACTTCGAGTGTAACCAAAAGTCTTTCTGTCGTTCACCGAATTCAAGCGCTGCAAGTCGATGACATCGTCTTCGTCCGGAGAAGTCAAAGAGTCGGCACGCTCTCTGTCTGTGAAAATCAAAAGGTTATTGATCGGTAACAGACACGGGGGTCTAATAAACCACCCGCGTAATTATCCACCCGTATTATTGTTATTCAGAATAAACGCTTTAACATTGAAATAGTGTTCTCTTTACGTTTGTTCAGAACATTCTGACCCCGAAAACATTAAAAAGGCAATAAATGTATCCAAAGATTCCATAAGAGATTATTCATGTTGCTTTACACGGATAGAGGCCTACTTGAGAAAACCGTTTCATGTCTCTCGTATTACAGAGGTTTTCTTCATGAGTTGTGATCGCAAGAACGCCGTAGGTTATAAGCTGCACGTGGAGAGTGATCACTTACAAATAGTACGACCCTCACTCGTGGAGAGAGACAGACATTATTTTAATCGTTATTTCAAGCTATCGGCTTCGTGACACTTTCTCTCGAAAGAAACTCTAAGATGTGTAATCAAGATCTCTTTTGTCGTATTAAAGTGTTTTGTCCCTTTCACAGTTTCACAGGCCCTCCACAAATTACAAACTCTGAGTTCATTGACCTCCGTGGTTTTCGTCACCAATTATCATCTCTACCACTAATTGTACAGAACGTTGTACCGATGCTCAAGAAATTTAGTACTTTACACAAACAGGGCACATAGTTATGAATCGGATGTAAGGTTTGATCAGAGACCGCCGAGAAAAACGAGTTTATTTCGTCTATCTATTTTAAATGATGAGTGACGATAATCACGACTCATAAATATCAAAAGCTCCGACCGACTCTATGTTTTTTCTGAGATGGCGAGAGCAAAACCGACACAGGAGGGGGATACAAATATTTACATCGTTATTAACACCGAAATGGGCATTTTACCGATATCAAAAATGAAAATCCGTTGTTAAAATTTCTTCATTCGGAGGACTTATTCCCGGTTTTCTGAAAGCGTTGTCCTCAACCTTACTGCCCTCAACGGTCACTTCTTCAAATGGGCCATTACAAAGACATCCCTGACACACAGTGTCTGACTTGTGTTAGACAAAAAAGCAAGTTGACAACTCCAGGACCTAGAAATGTTGTTATAGAAGACTTGCAGCATATTTACATCACAATACTGTATAAATTACAAAGCTTTAATCTAAATGTCAGACGACTACCAAATGTCATCGTCCGAATTTGTACACAGCCCGCTAATGACTGTTTATCGGGATACATTTTTGTGCAATTATTAGGAATTTGTTGTTGTACATCAGGAAGCCGTTAAGTTGTTTGAATACAATTTACTATTGATATCAATGGAGGTAGCACACAGATATATCCATTATTGAAGCAATACACTCTGACAGATTGTAGCGTAGATGATGCGATGGCCGACAGACTCAATCGGACAGTCGGTAACTACTTCATACGCCCTAGAAAAGCCAAACGACTAGGACCAGTCTGACCTCAATGCTGTAACAATTGTCTTCGCGCGTCTTTAGAAGTTATCTTGTTTGTACAGATGTGTCCACACGTGCCTTATTTGGAAATGCTAGCCCCGGGAAAGGGGATACAATGCAAGCTTGCGATACAATGCAAGCTTGTCTGCAGTTGAAGCTACTGTATGCATCACTACGGGTGGTAACATGGAAGTAAAACACCCAAACATGAATTGGAAACACTACAAACAAAATGTGGAAAATGGAAAAGAAAAGATCGTTCACCAGAAAGCAGCAATGAGAAGCAGTTTTGCCGGAGGGTTGGACCAAGCAGGACATGAAGAAAAAGACCGATGCAATTGTCATGCAAATCAGTATGCATGCATACTTAATCTCATGTCACAATATTTTCATTTTTCGAGGGAGGTTGAAGCGAACTCGTCATTTGATTATTGTTTGTTGGAAAAATTAGGTGTTAAGCGCCAAAGTCAACATCCGGGCGTGTCTGCAATCAAGTAAATACGCTCAGCTTGGGTTGATAGAGGAATGAAAAGCATAAAAGAAAGTTTTACAAAACCAATAAACTTCGTATTTTCCCTATGCTGTTGATTGTATTCTGTCAAACTGCTTGTATTTGATAAAATCATATTCATGTGCTTAGCCGACTGTAGGCATAGGAGAATTCTATGAGAAGAATATTTGCCTTATGTCACGTGATAAACACCCCTAGGGCACGGAACTTCCTACGTATCCATTTGTATTTACTCAGTGAAATCAGAAAGACACCGATGGCATAATGCTTTCTCCGTTGCTTTTACCAATGTTGGAAACACAGCTACCACTGTTTGTAAAACGGTAGACCCTGGCGTTGCGGAGTATGTGTAGAGCCAAAATCTTATAAATAGTTTTGTGAAGAACAAGACATTTTCAATTTAAGTAACAATAGCGAAAAAAACCCAAAACATGAACAACGCCATTGAACAGACACATCCAAGGGGGAAATGGAAACATTGGGAGAGAACCAACCAAGTAAAGCAGAACAAAAACCATCAAGCTTTCGAACTTTTTTTGATCAGAAATGTTGCGGATGTAAAAAGTAAGTTTGTAAGTTTGTCAAACTGTATTCATTTCTTGAAAACAAGAGAAAATATAACATATGTACACGTCACTTACACCTGCCGAGATGGCGTCGTCGACATAGACTCTAAGAAGTTAATATCTCCTTATCAAAGATACCCTCCACTAAAATGTAGTTGTCTAGAAATTAATCTACGTAAAGATAGGCCATGCAACTATCTTAGATCTGCTTTCTTTCACAAACGATATGTATATCGAAATTTGACACTCGTAGAATCGTTTTAACGAGGCGTCAATGTTGTGTTTGACACGATCTTTCAAAATGATATTGAAAGAGTGGGTGCTAAGTGATTCTACGTTTTCACTCCATGGTTCTCGCAATTGTATCTCAGCCCCCACGACAGCTTGTCTATTTCATGTAATGGGGTCGATCATTACCTCATCCATTTTCTAATTAACAATGAATTTTAATTATCTAGAACTTATTTTACAAGAACGGTGGTGATTTTTACCGATAGCAAAGTTCAATACGTAGAACAATATGTCTAACATCGATGTAAATAGCTATTTTGTAAATAAAGGTGTTGTTATTATTGGTTAGCATCAGCGGATGGTCTTTGTGGAATATAGTTTATCTTGGAAACGAATGTTCCGATAAGCAAAAAAAAGAAACTTCAAAAAGTTGTCACTTTGCAAGCCTATTCATCGACACCATGGAGTTAGACTCTTCCTACCTCCATGGTTAAACCGATACAACAGTTTGACGGCGTTTCGCTGGTATCCTTCTTGTAACGCGAGTATGTCGGTTCTTTATAAGGAATTAGCGCCCACAGCGGCAGGTCTGACAGATACAGTCTGATGATACTGACAAAAGATTTTTAGTTTGCACATAGACAGTGGAGGTAGTTCCCCTCTACTGACCGTGGTTTGCGCTTCTACATGTACAGATTACGAGTTCATCACGGCAGTCCAGGGTCCATGTTTATCGGATTAGTTTCTGATCCACCTAATCAAACACGTGTCAGTTACATTGCGTCCTGGCTGAATTGAATACTTTTACTATTATAAGAATTTAAAATTGCATTAAACGTCAGCGTGTGCCATCGCTTCAAGTCGGTATATAAATAGGGCAGGAGACAAAATATTAATCGGCCAAAAGGCGGTCGTTGACCTCGGAAAGGGGAAGGCATTTTTGTTTATTTAACGCAGCGACACCACATAGCGTTTACATGGTATCAAGTACTTCCCGGACTCTACGGAAATGTTTATTGGCAACAAGGTGTAATCGTATAATAATTCAAGGTCAACACGCGATTATCGCCACGAACACAGGCGACCCAATAAGTATTACTGAGTTTTTTCACACTGCTTTCTTTATCATTTTCTCTTCTTTCTTCATGCTCTGAATGATCGGAATAAATAAAATAAATGGTTTATATAACATAACCTAGCCTCTGTAACTCTTTATTTATTTTACACTCCATTACAAGGACGTATATCTCTCATACACACATGTTGTAATTAATTAGTCAACACAACTAATTATGCTAATCCGTGGACTTATCAGGGATTTTACGGGTTGGTCAACATCGCCGAAAGATGGGAATGGTTACTAAAATTAACATCACTATCTTTCCGATGTTGACCAACCTCTGATAAGTCCACGGATTAGCATAATTAGTTGTGTTGACTAATCAAAACAGCATGTGTGCATGAGAGATATACGTCCTTGTAATGGGGTGTAAAATAAATAAAGAGTTAAGAGGCTATAGGTTAGGCTATATAGTCATTTATTTTATTTACTACGATCAGTCAGAGCATGAAAAAAGGAGAGGGACAGACAGTGACAGAGAAAACTGAGAAAAACTCAATAATAAGTTTATCAATATGTATGGGCCGCCTATGCCACAAAGTAGATTAGTAAACTTGTCCAAGTGATTATGGTCCAAAGACGTAATCGGCTTTCCGTGGCACATTTTGACGAGCAATTGCTAAAACGGGTTACTCCACGTGGTTAGCTGTTTCCGAGTTGGTGGCATTTCGAAATGCCAAAATTTTTACTTCGCTTTTTCAAAAGAATGAAACCCCGGTTAACAGATTTAGTTTTTCCTGATGCAAGGATATCACAAAGACAGTTTCTATAAAACCACGCGTATTATACAATACCAAAGTGCATCGCCAGTGGTTGCATTTTGCCAACAAGTGATTAACCTTCTCAAGTCGACGCCCGACATTGACATTTCAACAATATTACCAAAATTATCGATCTTTGGCCATTCGCTTTTAGACAAATATTATATTTTAATCCCGTTCAGTTTTGATTAAATCGCGTGCACGTCAGTCAGTTCTATACTTCGCGTACACCGCGAAAACTCGCAGTCGTTCTGTTCCCCTGTGACCGTTTGGAAATCAACGTATTCATGTGCAAATTTCAGTTTGACACTTGTTTTGTCAAAGTTATTACAAAAGTGGGTGCCAAGTCTTTTCAATGTTCACCTTTTGGTTTGACTTGTATTGTTACCCGGCCCTCAATACACTGTACTAACTCCGTAAAGCATAGACTTTAGCAAAGAAATCATCCCTGTTCTGCTGTCCATGGTTCTAATTAGCATGTTATTATAATTAGCCTTTCAAGTTCATTCATTGGTACCCACGACCATATCTACGGCAATGTAGGTTCGTTCGTGTTGGATGTAAAAAGAGACATCCATGGTGTATGAAAGCATGGCGGTGTGATGTGTGTAGGGAGATTTTCTCATGAACTAGCTCTTCGTCTTCGGTTTCCACCACGAAAATTAAATGGTGTGCATTAACTGCGATGTACAAGCTTGAATAAACCTTGAATTGCAAGTTCACGTAATCTTTTCGCTACAACGCGTATGTAATGAACAAGTAAAGATAATTGTAATTGCTGAATTGTCACCGTATCAAATCTTGTCAAGGCTCCGTGTCATTTAGTTTCATTTTCGGATTAGCAACAAAGGAAAGAATGCACACAATTACATGACTGTTTGATACACAAACCTCTCGTCTGACTTTTTGTGTATGCCCTTTTTGTTCTCGTTTTAATTTCTGCGTGAGAGAGCGATGCTTTGGAAACTATGGTGGCAAGTCAGATTTTTGTTTGTTTGTTCTTTTGACCGGTGTTTGGTTGTAGGGTTACCGACTTTCTCAGACTCACCGCAATCGAAGACAGTAAAACTTGGCATACCGGGTTGAGAAACAATGTGGGTCAGCAAGCAATCGAACAAACGATAAAAACACTGCCAATGGCGTGTAAAATCGTTTCGCAATTGAACAAAATGAATGCCTATCTCAACTGTACGTGTGAATCGTTTCGATGTATCGAGATGGATGTATCTTTCCACAATGCACATTAGAAATGGTCTGCTTCAGGTTCACAATTTGAACAATGTCATACATTTATAACTTCAGTTCTGGTTAAATTGAAGGCAGGCCACGAAGCTACCCGTTAAAGACACAGTTTCTCACAGATATAATCATATCGAGTATAAAGGTTCAACTACGACACCGTCCACAGTGACTACGAGAATACAAAGATAGTGCAGTTAAATAAATATCGAAGTAAACTGTCACAACGGATCTCTCAGAAAGTTGATATCGGAAGCGATTTTAACTCTAAAAGTAAGGTACGGGACTCCTCGTCGCCTCGTAGGGGCGGCTGAATCAAAGGACGTCTTTCACCCATAGTCTCGGTGAGAACAGCAGGGTGCAGCAGAGCTGTAATATTGTTCATGCGTAGCCTAGACATCAAAGGAGAAGAGAATACTTGACTTCTACTGTGCAAACTTGGCATGATTCTTCAAAAATACACAAATACACTTGCTGTGTGATATCAAGATGTGATTTTGGTCATTGAAATTGAAGATCGGTATATGTCGGCTGCAAGTTTATCTGTTTTCCGACAAGATTTATTCTACTGTTTACGAAACTACCTGCCATTGTCACGGAAGCTATTGTTCGGGTTTTCCTTAGTGATGCCGACGATCAGCGATGTTTCTATGGAAATAGTCACATGATGAGATATGGGCTAAGAGGGTGGGGTTTTTAAAACATGTCTGGGAACGCCCTTGATGTGATCAAATGGTAAAGTTAGAAATATAACATTGCCATACATAAATTGATGTCCTTGGACAAGGATGAGAAATAGCGACGAGGTAAATTCCTTCCACAACAGAACAAGAGGAAGCACCTTTCCAAATTTTAGTTTACAACATGATTTCCAATGATCACACTACTTCCGCTTCGTACAATTTGAAAGATTGTTAAAACACCATCATGCACTTCTTAATTCCTGTCTTTGTTCGACAGGAAGTGTTTGCTGTGAATGCATAGAGTATTCAAGTATAATCCGTCAAGACGATACACCATAGCTTTGTTTTCAAGCACCTCTGCAACTTTCTGCAAAGGTTGGGGCACGGGGGAGGGACTGTGTTTGAAATGGAGGTTACAGGAAAGTTGTCTCAACAGAGCAGCGTTTTATTCACAGGGTGACGGTCAGAAGTGACCACTTGACACAAAAGGTGCGAAGGAGATAAAATGTAGACTCGTCAATCCTATTCATGAGAAACACCAAGTTTGTGACTTCCATTCAATGTTGTATTTTGATGATATGAATTTATGGAAAAACAATTGTTTCCTGACCATTTATCTTTATGGATCTTATCAATTTGTAGTCATCACACATACATTCGGTGACCTGACCCCCCTCCCGGCCCTCAATTTGACGTTTAGCTCGACAAAAAGTGAAGGTACTCTCTGCAATGCTAACTTCATGTCAAAAGAATGATATTATTTCGTAATTCGAATGACCATCGTTGCCCTCGAAATCCCAAAGTTCATTTTTCCTTTCAGCCATCCGAGACACGCCGCTTGACGCCTCATATCGGATCAAGCTTCACAAAGCTGTTAGGCTGTTTCCATCCACTTCTGGACGAAGCCAGCAGGGTGCAACACAAACTGTCGCATTGTTCTAATCTGTGCGTGAGTC
>LD347789.1:126486-137347 GCA_001465055.1 Ptychodera flava | reverse complement strand
TTTTGTTAACATTTTTTGAACATTTCTAAAGAAAGTAACTGCACTCTTTCTGTTTAAATTGTGTGGAATTTTCACATCATTCTTAAAATAGTATGCAAACTGTGTCATTGCTAGGCAGAAATTTATATTTTCAATTTGCATAGAGACAGAACTGTGAAAACTTTATCATAAGTCCATACAAACAGCAGACCTGAACAATATTGTAAGAAATCGAGAAGAATCTCTGATCTTCGACGAGAAGGATTAAATTATACAAGACTACGGCCGAGTTGGACATTTAGCAGTTGATTTCTGTAAGCGAATTCTATTGTTTTAGGCAGAACGCAAACAAGACAGAGGTTGACATCGTTGCTTATTCTTTGGAAAGTTTAAACATTGGCTATAATCGCAAACAATTGAATTTGTAGAGCATTATAAATGCAGACAAAACAGGCCCTCTGAACACATAGACAGAATACGTTTGCAGTAAACGATGACCCCTGTGAAATTATTGAATGCACTTTATTTTATTTTTGTGAATTTACGATGATAATGTCCAACGTGTTTATATGACAACAATAATAAAGTGATTTATAAGATTTTGCAGTACCGGCAGTACCGGTAATAAATACCGACAGGAGCCTGAATACTGGCAAACAATAATTAGCTTGACTGTTATTTTTTTAAAACAACATGTTTCCATCACAGACTTTTGTGACTCTATATAGAACCGCGATTGACTGCGGATGAATACATATAATCTTCAAGGACACGTGTTTTCACGATGAAGAGGATAAACTACGTTATCCGTAAATACAATTCAAAAGTAACACATTCGTGGTGATGAGACACACAGCATTCCCTAACAGACGAACAAATATTGTCATTTTCGTGCAGTATTCGTAACACTTGTTTTGGTGGCGCTGTTACGGCATTTACGTCACCAAAAAGTTTACAATCGAATCTTATAGAGGGCGTTACGTTCGATATATGAGGCATGTACTAATAGTTATTTCCTTATAATAATTATTTACAGCACAGACTATATGCAGTATTTAAAAGGCAAAGTAAACAAAAACAAAACGATATGCGACAAACTTCATTACATTGCAATTTAATTCTTCTCTGTGATATCTGCAAGCGAGAAGGGGGAATATGACCGATATTGTGGGATATTCGGGCATCAACAACTTTCCTAAGTTAATGATGATCTGATTTGGTATTGAATTATATAAAACAGTTAAAGGATACCAGACCGTATCACACATGCTCTTTCCAAAGTGACAATTTCAATTTTACTTAAGGTTCCAAGACAAGAAATTGTCCTTTTTAAGCTACCAGTTCTATAGTGGTTAATAGGCTCAGAACCGCCGTAAATTATATATTTTCGGAAAGCCTAGATACAGAGCAACATTTTGGTTACCATAGTGTCACCATTGTTTACATAACTATCATGTGACAGGTAATTTGCATAACCTTTCAAAAATCGGTTTTCCCTATGTTTTGTCTCAATACTTTGAGATATGTGGCTGAAATTTGTATGAGTGCAAACTATTCCAAGGATCTTCAAAAGCGTGTCTCAGAATTTTTTTAAACGTACTTAAACAATTTTTATGCTAGAAAAAACTTCCAGAGGGGTGAGTTTAACCCTAGTTGATTTCTTTAAAACTGTGCTCAAATAAAAACTAAGCAAGATATAAAAAATCTGACACTCAATTTTGAAGAGTCTTGTAACAGCTTGCATTCCAGCAAGTTTAAGTAAGATATTTTGAAGTATTGAGACAAAACATAGGGAAAACCGATTTTTGAAAGGTTATGCAAATTACCTGTCACGTGATAGTTATGTAAACAATGGTGACACTGTGGTTACCAAAATGTTCCTCTATATCTAGGCTTTCAGAAAATGTATAATGTACGGGGGGTCTGAGCTTATTAAGCACCAGAGAATTTTTAGATTAAAGAG
Organism: Ptychodera flava; assembly: GCA_001465055.1. Taxonomy (NCBI): domain Eukaryota; kingdom Metazoa; phylum Hemichordata; class Enteropneusta; family Ptychoderidae; genus Ptychodera; species Ptychodera flava. Next base: position 135,405 of record LD347789.1, on the reverse strand, counting down.
GTCGATTTTCTTGTCTTGGAACCTTAACACACGTCTAGGCCAAAGCAAAGACTGGTCAAAGTTTTCGGAGTAATTACCCCTTGACTACCAAGGCCAATGTATTCCTATATACCAGGGCCCTTATGGAAATATTGATAAAATCTTAGGTGTGGTCATTGCGTGAACACTGCTTAGAGTAAAAATTAAGTTAGTACCAATAAACCATATATTTTCTGAATCAGCACGAAATTTCCCACTTTTTCATACATAAGTTTTGTATTTCCAGGTCACGTGACTGATCACATGACACATCATGTGACCAGAGTTGGCAAAGAATATTAATATTTGAAGCATCAGGACGTGTTTTGAATCCATAAAATGACGCAAATTTGAATACAGTTGCAATTTTCATGGTATTGTCTTTACATATATGTAATAACAACTACCCTTTACCTTATTTATGGATGTTATCATGTACCTATTTGAGATTTTTCTCACAAAAGGCAGAGTAAATGAACCACAAACATCAGCATCTGACATGATTCTGTATTTGAAAATCAACACAGTTTATATTTGTAAACACCTGCTTTATGTCTTCCTTGCAGAAACATGCATCTAAAATGGTTATGATTTATCAAAAAATAATTCACAGTATTTAAAAATACATTTTAGGGAACAACATATCACATGACCAAACACATGACCAGTCATGTGACCAGTCATATTGATAATATGGCTGCTATAAAATTTCACTGGTTTATAGTAAAAAATTGTATTTCCTCTAGTTTCATTCACGAATATTGCTGTTAATAGAACATATTTACATATAAGTCATTTGTTTTCAATAAATAAACATTTCATTTCATTAAAAAAAACAAACCATAAACATCTTCGCGATCGTCCGTACTTCTGAAAACTGTAAACAATCAGTGCGACGCTTCTGTGATCAGCCTGACCTTTCAGGGTCGAGGTCATGGGTCATGACATTTGCTTCCGGATTTTGGCCATACTCGGACGTACGGGGGCGCAATCACATTCAGGCCAGATCGGAATACATCAGTCTTAGTCGCGCTGCGTGCCGACGCCGAAATTACGGGATTTTTAGCGACAAAAACGAAGCAAATACGCCTATTTAACTGTGCCGGATATTTCCGGCACTCAAGGTATATGGTAATTCAATATGGCGCCGGATATATCCGGCGCCATAGGTAGTCAAGGGGTTAAAACAGGCACGGACTGTATTGCCGCGCTTGCCAGTCGGATATCGAACGTACACTTTCATCCTGTATAGTTTTGTTCATGAGTGTGGTTGCTGGCCTTGCCGCAGGTGGCGCACTTCGCGTGCTCAGCAAACTCAAGCTTGAAGCTGATTACTACCCGCAAATAGAAAACTTGTTTGTTCAGTCGTTTTGATTTAACAAGAGTTGAAAGCATACAGTAATTACTGTTAGTGATTGAAATCAGAAGACATTCCAAGGACTCTATGGCCGAATCACAGGAAGCTTTGCCGAAACTTTTAATTGAGTGAACGCTAACGGAGATAAGGGTATTTGAAGACTCCCCTATGCCTTCAAGCGACACGGAAAAACAAAGTCACATATATTGCCAAGATGAAACCGCCATACGTGTTGAGTGCATATATGAAAAATAAATTTGGCACTCACTTCGTCAGACAACAAATTTCCGACAACAACACTGACATCAAAGTTCAATTATACCAAGTATTGACAATGGCAACAGTGCAACCTCAGATAATATTTACTGTATTAAGGGCCGTCTCAGATTGTCGCATGAGTTCAAAAAGCGAAATGCGTTCGTAGGAGAGGGTTTGACCTCGATTCAATTAGTGCACTTCACTTTCGCCATTTTATTTTGTGATCACAAGTTCTTTGAGTGTAAAACTAAACAAAAACTGCACACTCGTGCCAACGAAATTTACAGTAGCTGTTTCCAACTCGTTCGCGTCCCAAAGACATAAAATTGTATCCTAAACATTTTATTCACCAAATCATTGATAAAGAGTATCATTTTTAAATGTGCTATAAGCGTCTGCCAGCTCTAACCACACTTGGTCATTTCATTCTCACTGTGTTGACGATACAGCACTGAATACTGCAGTCTTCGCGAGAATCATAATTTTCAGTGAAAATGTTGAAAAAAACCCCACCCCATATAGCAAGACAAATGACCCTCTTTGGTAAAGCAGTTGCCGGTTCAAAGCAATTCTTCGAAAAGTACCATAATGACTACGAAAGTTGGTGGAAGCCTACAAGATTTTACATCACAGCGACTTGTCAAGAAAAAGCACAGAGATGCAGAGGAAGATTGGAAAAGGGTATACAAGTTTGACGCTGGGAAACTGAAAAAATACGTGACTGACTCTAGCGAGAAAAAAGGACGAGAAGAAAATGATAGTTATTAGATGCAAATGTTTAGGGGGTTCGAAGTAAAAGAAACTGACATTTCTATGCGGTATAACGCCCCGTTTATACTCAAATTTGATCGATTACTTGACACTGTAATGTGACAAGGGGATACATATTCTTCAGTAGCTATAGCAAAATGCCATCTTGTACTTTCAGGCAGACATCAACATTTCGCACTTTTGAACTTTAGGGGGAGGAGGGTTTTGATCTAAACGAATGAACTTCCTTTGTATTTATGCAACAATCTGAGACGGTCCCTTACTTACTATGTGAATACTCAATTTGGAATACAAGATGTTCAATTTTTCTTCATGGAAATTAGATCACCCTTCAATATCAGGTAATTTAACTAAAACTTGTCTTCCTTGATGAATACATTGTGATTGATTTACTGTAATTTTCAAGATTGTCTGCGGAGAAAATTATCGACGAACATGATTTGAGACATGCACAAGCCCACTGAGTTAGCCACTGACGAGAAAGCGCGGGATAGAGAGGTGCAGAAAATATTAAGTCTGAACCGAAAGTTTTGAGGTGAGAGTTTGAGATTTTATTCCCCTACGTTGAGTGATAATCAATGTTGTCGCCCCAAACAGACACACAGACCCGCTGGAAAGGAGGCTGCTTCTGTTCATGTTATTTTCGTTAACATCCCCCAGGACTAATTACGTCAACGATTGATGCATGAACTGTTGTTTGAAACGCTTATAGTTTTCTCAATGAGAAATTAGAAATAATGGCATCATGTGAAGGCGCTACAATAGCTTTCCCGATGCAAAGATAAATTTCAAATTTAATTTAAAGAATCGTCATAAATCTGAAAAAAAATGGCGGGTAGAAATCAAAAGGTCTGTTGGCAGAGAAAATCCAGACTAAGAAAAATGATTTTTGTGGGAAAATTGCGAAACTGAGGGTTCATGTTCATATGCAGACGATATGTGTTTTGCTTCAAAATCTTATCATTTCTTCGATTAGTGGAGGTCATGGCCATGGAGTATACATCGGGATTTAAATATCATGCGTAAGATTTTCATGTGCACAACGAATTCAAGAATTGTAACGTACACGTAGTGATTTAGTTGTCTAAGTCAAGCAAATCTTTCCCTAGCGTTGGTTCTATGACCATCGGCATATGTGGTAATGTTAAGGTACGTTTACACAAAGTCCCTTCAGGTGAACTGTGGTTTGCATATACCTTTGTTTCAGTGTCAAAGGCCATGAAACTATGACAGCCTTAGTCTATATCCGGGACATTTCAAACACACGCAGTAGCGCACCTGAGGTATGTGAGCTTTATCGTTGTTAACTTAACGCCTAGAATAGGCCTTTCTAAGCTTCTCAGTGTTTATCTGCCTGATTTTGTTGTGTTTTCGAGAAAGCTTTGCATACTTTTGGTGAGCAGCGAGTGCAATGCAAATTAACGTACGTGTCAGAAACTAACCGACTATGGGTTAGCAGAAAGGTTGTTGTGATCTTGGCGGTAGAAGTTTCCACTCCTACGCTATTGTAAATGGCGTTTTTATTTGTTCGAGTCCTTACAAAGAAATGTGGAGTAGTCTCGTTGAGGGTTTCAGAAGTATTGCATGCACGTAGTAATGCCAAGGTGTTAAGCACAGTCGTCACGTCGGCTAGGATTGTGTGCTGACAACAGAGAAATAACTTTATGGTGACCTTTAGCGTACTATGAAAAGAAGGAAATAACACACGACCGGCTTTCCATTTCCATGTTGATAGGCTAGCATAGCGAGATATGCAGCACAATCAGTTCCGTTTACAGTGCTGTTGTTATACCCATGATAGGGAATAGTTGTCATGTCGGTCCCCAGGGGTGGGGGTAGCTGTGCCTTGCTCACAGCACAGGTTTCGTGTTGCTATTGTTTATTTTTGTACGTCGGAGTATGATATGAATTGCCAATAAGATTTATACTACCAACCTTTTGGTGCCTTGGTCTTTTGTTAGCATTGATTTTGCAAAGATTTTTTTTCTACCTTCACTGTGTCATGTATTTGTCCAAGGACAATTTTTTTTGTGTTTGCCTGTGATTTGTCCTTTGATAATCTTAATAAGAGAAGTTTTATCACTGTGTCGCGTCTATCATCTAATGCGTTTGATTGCCTTATGCTCCAAACCAAGCAAGAGTAAGTTACTAATCTGTGGACGCAGTCACCAGATTAGAACCGGATTAATTAAGTCAACAACGAACGCCCCAGAAAGGGTGTCGTATGTTATACCCTTCGTTTGTTCGTTGTTGACTTTGTCGAAGTTAATCCGGTGATCTGGTTATAGCGTCCACAGATTAGTAACTTATCCTTGCTAGCTTTGGCCATAGACCCTCGAGGGTCTATGCTTTGGCGCATTAGGCGATTACAAACATGATGAAACAGCGTAAGATTATCACAGGACAATTACATGACACTATGCATGCACTAATAGCCTGTAGAGAAAACTAGGGTCTATGATACAGTGTCACTGAGTGAAGAGAACAACCTCAACAAGAAATCTTCAGAAAACCAGTTTTATAAGACCAAGACACTTTAGGTTGATAGACAAAATCTTTATTGGAGATACGTATTATACTCAAACGTATACAAATAAACGCAGCTGTGCTGAGACCAAGACACCCCCAGCCCAACCCCTGGGGACGAACATGACAACTTCCCTACCTACCCATAGACGTAGAATGGAGATCTACCGGTACCTTCATGAAACGACATAATGTAATACTCAAGTACATAGCACTACACAATCAAATGATATTATTTCCATCTTTCTTACCCTTGTCAAAATTTGGCATACATATTCCTACCGACATCACAAAAAGCCGTCTGTGGTTAGCGAATGAATACATCATAACTCTGCAAATATTTGGACAATCAGAAGATGTAATACATGGATTTTTAATCCTATGTACCTCCAGTCGGCTAATATATTATCTATAGAAAGTGTTAGTTTGCACAATGTTCTGGGTTAACCCACTCGTCTGTTGGCCCTTGTTCACATCTTAGTTAAGATTGTGAAAGGAATAGGATATTTTGTATGATCGGGGATTTGTACGCAGCGGAAAGCTGATTTATCGATTGATGATATTTCGGCAAGAGGGCGCTATCGTTTTGTGTTCAACGACAGCAGGTAACCGAAATCTTTAATTTCCATGCAATGACTTTTATGCAAGACAGTATTAGTGTGCACGAAGATCCGGCTAGCTTTGGAAAATTATTGTAAATTTTGTCAAACTAGTCACTTTGACCTCGTTTGTCATTGCTGCAACTAAAGACGAGTTTAGATACTCAAAGAATGACAAGTTTTCTTTTCATCTTACTACATAAATTGGTAAAAACAGAATGAAAGGAAAATAGTTTTTTGATGACTCTTTCAACATTTCCAGTTCTGACATGTCACACGTGAAGTCGACCTATTCATTGAAAAATTTAAACCAGCGAGGAAAATAGCGCCCTCAGTATTTCTTGGACACGACTACGTTCGTTTTTGTCCATTTTTCATAAAGCTGTGTGCATGGCGTTATACATGTAGCTTTAGATATTTTTCTTGAATATAAACCGACGTTAAATTTTCATGATAAGATCACAAGTGAGATTACAAGCTTTAAAACAGTTTTTAAATTCAGGCTACAAGACGATTATATCGAAAACAAATTTCCAAACTCAAACATTTTTGTTAGAAAGTTCTTGCTGTGCAACGGACGTGACCTTGCAATTGATCATGCCTAGGAAGCCTGGTAAGTCCATGTATTAAAGACACATTGACTGTCTTTAGAAATCAGAGTTTTATTTTAAAGTATACTTAGGGACTAGGATCAGGATAATAATATTATGAGTTAATCGTCAATAGCATCGTGAAAAATAATTTATCATTGTGCTATTGACTTTGAGAATTCCTGATATAAAACTAAACATTAAGACAAATAATTTCGGTGTGAGGGTTGTGAAAAGTGACGATGTCTGAGCCACAATATTATGACGAATAAGGAGACCCCTATGGTCTCCTATCATGCCACAAACCAGGAAAGAGTTCGTCACGTGTAAGGGCGGGATAGAGAGATTTAGAAATCATCGATTCTGAACAGATAGTTGAAAGTGAGTGTTTGAGATCCTACATTATTCTCCTACACTGAGTAATATTCCAAGTCAAGGCCCAAAAGTGTTCCCTTATTGCTGTGAGTCTGTTACTGTTCTTTGGATGGTAAAATCCTCTACGACTAATTTATATTGATGAATATCGCATGAACTGTGTTTATGAGGACTGGTCGATGGAAACTTCACATCTGACACAGTGGGAGTTGTTTAAATCTCTCATTGTTCTCTCAGTGAAAAACAAAAGAACTTGTGCGAGAGCCATTACAATATGCTTTGAAAAGTTTTAAAAATTGAGGAAGAAGAAATCAAAAGGTGTATGGTAAGAACATATCCGTATACTTTCCCCGTTGAAATATTTTTATTCCACGGAAACAGACACAAAAAGGAGGGTCCACGTTGCGAATTGACACAAGCTTAATAATAGGAAAAATCGATATCGTTTTCTGATAGTACAGTAATAACATTCTGCCGATGTGCACGGTGCGTCAAGTGGTAACTGGCGTCTTTTGATTAGATACCTGAAGATATCATTAATGACGTAAATAGAAACCTGGAATTTTTATTTGGTGTGGAAAAACGGAAAATACCGAAAGACACGACATTTTAAATCAAAAGTTGTTACTCAAGAAATCATGAATCATACAAGGTATGATAGTATGCAGATGAATAAAGTTTAACTTCAAAATCATGAAATACTTCGATCAGCAGAACGATGTCTTGTAGATCACCGAACAACATTCACATGATTTTGAGTGCAGAGTGGACAGGTTTTGATTTATTGTCTAAGCTTTGGGACCTCTCTGTTTGGGTCAACACAACAACCCACTGCAAACATGATAACGATAAGGTAAAGTTGTACATGCTTCTGTTTCCAGAGCCAAAGTCCATGAAGCCATGACAGCTTGATATGACATCCGGGACATTAGACGACATACGCAGCAGCATACCTGAGGTAGGTGAGCTTTGTCGATGTTAAAATGAACGGCTTGTACAAGCCATTCTGTGTCTCTCATTATTTATATGCCTGATTAATGCTGTGTTTAAGAGAAAGTTTTGCATTCTCCTGAAAAATAGTGGGTAAAACACACAGTATAACCTTCGTTTGAAAAACTCAGCAACTACTACTCTGCGAACAGGTTGTGTTATGATCAGTTTAAGTAAAAAAACTTTTACCTCCATGTTGTGTTAAATTGATTATTTCATGCAGTGTTTGACATATAGTGTCACTATTAAAAATCACGTTTCGCCGCCGTGCTGTGTTTACAACGAAGAAGTAAACGTAGACGACGTCCTGCTGGGTTAGCAATGCACTGCAGTCTTATACTGAGCACAGTCGTCCGTTATGTGGTGCTGACTCAACGACCTTCATGACCTTTTTACCATTGTTTTTACCTGCCATAACAGAAAGCAGGAAATAACACAAAACGAGTGTCACTGTAGATGTGAAGAGTAAAGTAGGTGGAATACGAAATGAAAACTGCTAATTTCGAATTTCCCTTTTATTAAGAGCCACAAAGCAGTCGCAAATACTTCAAGTTCACTACCACTGCTGTTTTTATTGTTCAATCAATGGAAATATACCTGATTTGGGAGCCGTTAACACTCATGGCGGCCTCGGAAAGAATAAACACGCGTATTCCGAAATTTTGAGTAGCTCCCTCCTCACGTGCGAATGTTTAATTACCCCGGCTTGCTGATGCGAAATTTATACATGACTCACCTCTGCCATAAAAACGAACATGTATGCATGTATGCAAGTATGCATGTCTCTTATTTACGAGATGTGTGGTTGCACTATTTAATTTAGTCTTTATTGTACATGTATTTAGACATGTGTGTAGTGCATTTCAAACAAATAATTATCAATAATGATATTAGATCTGACAGTTAATGTACATTGTCTTGGCTCTAAGCCTGTGTAAATATTTAACCAAAATTTTCATCAGATTTTTGTTGCATAATATCAAACATACAATATGAATAAATGATATATTTGTATTTCATATTCAACGAATGCTACGAGAATTCACTTTTCAAATTAAGTAAAAGCGACAGAGTGCTGAGGCAACTTGAAGGCGAGGTCTACTAAAAATTAAAGGGATTTTTCATTTTCTGATTTGTGTATATGCTCTTCTATCATGAATTATAACAACAATGTAAAAACAAAATGGGGCTGGAATAACCCTTCTATTTAAATTGAAGTCCCGAACCACCGCTACCCAACACATTTATACTCTAAGCAGGCTTTTGCGCCATTTTGCGATGATTTTAATAAGGACACATTCAAAACTTGTCAGAGAGTTGTGTAATTTAGAAAATGCCGAGAGAGTTTGACCGGTTGACCTCGCTGTTAATTTTATGCAGGAAATTACAATAACAATGCTTGGTCGAATGACGTATTGCCTTGAGGGCGGGATAG
>LD347789.1:106796-124994 GCA_001465055.1 Ptychodera flava | reverse complement strand
CTGGCCAGGGGTCACCATGAATACGTAATGAAGCTTCACTACGCAGAAACTGCGTAGTCAAGCCCTTCTTAACCGGTCAAACTCTCTCGGCATTTTCCGGCATGCTGATTTTGTGTAGAGTACAGCGGAAAGAAAAATGGTGAGAAAATATAGTGTTCCAATCATACGTTTTGAGATACATCTTTGAAAAAATATGCCCTCTCCTTTGACTTTATGTAGTTTTACACAGTTTTCACATCAAACACTCTATATACACTCAAAACAACAAAAGCATACTTGTGTTGTACAACGGATTTTTATAGAAGAATGACATACATTGGCAAATAATGCCTCTTGCATATTCTAACCATCAGCGACGAAAATATAGGTCAGTGTGTAATCTACCATAGAGTTCTTTGTGTAACATACCCTTAGTATACCCTACGGTTAAGTTCTATGCGTAACGTACGCTTTGTATACCCTGGCGCGCACTGCATTATGGAACCGGTTGAAGAATTAACTATAGTGCAACCTCGATAAAAAATTGACTGACTGTAGGAACATAAAAAGCAACAGCTAAAGTGTTCTTTCTCTGTTCATCTTTGCTTCGGAGATGAACAATAAAGCTAAATATTTTCAGTGGTGAAATCATAATGGTATGTCAAGGAGGCATAATTCATGGATATTCCGCTGCTTTGTATATGGAATTATTAATAAATGAACCATATAATTTCGCAAAGATTGTTGTGAAAAATGAGATTGTCTTCACTGGAGTATTATGACTGGAAAAGAGCACATGATGTTCGCATACCAAAAACAGAGACATTCGCAAGATCATATACTTCATCATCTGTAATAATAAATAATTCCTTACCAAAAGTTGAATAAATTCTGTAATATTCTTTGTCAGATATCGTTACAGCTCATTTTACACCTCAAAGCCATAAACATACATTAGACGCCCAAAATAGATATTGAAACCTGGTGGCAACTCCCTTATCGGTAAAAGTCGATGGGTATAAGTTGCATGGATGATTTATACATAGACTTTGTGGTTTGATTTATGAAAACACCACACCTTAAAATCGTATATGCTAGAAAAACCAGGTCTAGAGACACGTTTTTGTCAAGTCGTATGTTCTCTGAGTGGGTATATATCTCAAAAAGTTAATATCAGGTGTGTGAGGGCGCAATAGCAAATTATCCAGTGGAATAAAACCACGGGTCTGTAGACAGGGAGAAAACGTACTGCCTTCAGTGGAAAGACTGGGTTTTCTACCGAAAAGGTGCAAATCGGGAGGGTTTGTAATGAGAGTTGGATCTATTTATGCAAATATTTACAAACTGTCACAAGCTTTGTAAAATGAGAATTCTCTTTTTTAAAGCAAAGCTGTAATAACTAAAATGCTGCGTCAAAACTGTAAAACAAGGGGCCTTTACAATATGAAGCTAGAGATACAATTCGTGAAGCAAATACGAAACTGCAGAATTTCGTTCCGAAATCAAGAGATTTTATTCAATATTTCATTCAAAAGTATATGAGAACAGCGTTAAAAAGTATTTACAAATGCTTTGAATGATTTGAGCGGTGGTATGCAGATAATAAAGTCATCATCATCTTCGATTAGCTTAGATGATAGCCAATAGACCACCAAGCAGTAATTTAAAATCGTGCACAGTTATTTTCGTTTGTATGTTTAGATTACATTATCTAAGCTTTGGGACTCTTCGCTAAGGTCAGCAAAACAGCCTAAGCCATGCATGATAATGATAAAGTATGTTTACACATTTTTGTGTTTCCAGTGCCAAAGTCCATGTAATTATTACAGCTGGCTTCAACATCCGGGACACTATACAACATACGCAGTAGGATACCTGAGGTAGGTGAGCAGTAATATGTACTGCTATCGGATTTTCTCAGCTTCTGATCGTGGTATGTTTCTCGGACAACTGCTCTGTAAACACTGAACGCGATTGGAACTAATTTGTGATAATTGGATAGTGAAGTAATGTCGGTTAGATCTGCAAATGTAAGCTGATCTACTTTTCCTTTCAAGTTGTAGGCCTACACTTGTTTTTATGAGTTATTTGTAATATTGCAATATTTAGCCATAAAGCACCTAGCACTTTTGAGAAATTTGAAAAATGTGAAGATCCAATTATCCCAAATTAGTTAAATCGTGCTACTGAGAAACTTTATGAAATATCATTAAGGCCGGAAAACTTACCGTCTATGACTTAGAGCGCAAAGGTTATAATAATGAATGCGGTCAATCATGTAGTATATGGCATTACGATTAAAAGCTGACACGTCTCCTTGATATATTGAAATTCAATGTCGTAACGAAAGGGGCAGAGTTTGTTGCTGAGTGTAACACTGTATTTTCATTAAGTCCGTCCATGGACGTAGTAACGGTACTGAGCATAGTTGTCCATGCTGGCCATGATTGTGTGCTATCTTCAGAGAACGACCTTTACAGTGACCTTTTCCGCGTTGTTTTTCGACAACAAGAACAGAAAGGAGGAAATAAGCGATGCGTTTCCATAAGGGTAAGCTAGCGTGGAGGCGGTGAGCGAAATGTGAAACCATACACGGTAGAAAGATACGCTACGCAGTCCTACTCATCCTTCTCGGTCTTCATGTAAAGATATTTCAAAACCTGTAGAGTTATGGAGATTAATAGTTATAAATCAATAATTCATTTTACAATGTTGCTATTGTATTCTTCTGTCTCAATTAGTTGCTGAGTATAGAAGTAGCAATGTGATGATGAATGATGCCTGATCAGATGATTGTGAGAATCAAATTTTCCTTTAAGATTGATACCGGAATTACGGTTTTCACCACTGCCGATTTGGGATATTCTTCTTTTTAACACAAAGGGTAGTTCGTGCCTCGACGTTGGAAAACTTTTTTTTTCAAAATTTTCTCAAGCAAACTTTCAACCGTTCTACTTCCAAGTCAATTATACAAATCCGGGGCTCCGTCACGGTGCTAATTTTGGTGTAACACAAACACATTTGCAGGTGGTTGAATTTTAAAGTGACCACCATCTCTGCATTAACTCCACAGGGAATATAAAATTTTCGACTTTCACAAAAATATGCAGGTGAAAAACTGTATTTACTTCATGAGCTTCAAAATGACCCCAACACGTGTTCGACAAAAAGGTACAGTGTGTCGTAAAAGTTTGAAAGCCCGAATATCTGTCCTAGAAATGCATTCTGTTCTAATCAGTGAAAACGGTCTTGATGTTTCGATGAATATTGAAAATGCCTGGTTTTATCCCATGAAGTAGGCTACCCTGAAAATTTACTTCAACTTGGCAATCAATGTCATCACGTGATCGGAAAATTCATCGGGTATCGTCGACTTAGGCCGATCTGAAGACTTTCCCTTTTCTATCGTCATATTAGTTCTCATAAACAAGTGTTTACACATGGAGTTGAATCCTGGTCCACAGCATCAGCGCCCAGAACAGCAGTAATAGACAAGTCGTATTGGCCAGTTTGAGTATCGGGCAATCGAAATCGTTGATTATTTCACCAAACAGGTCTAAACTTACACTCTACGAAATAGACATGGCCTTGCGTTTTATTTGAAGGTCGACGTTCAATTTCTGTTCATCAAACAACGTTCCCAAGGTCTGTGGAATCTGCTGAAGTAAATATTAATTTTTAACAAGTTACAGAGCTCTTTCACAAATACTCCTCCATACAAACATCATGCTTTCTAAGACAAAATGCTTATCGCAAAGTGAAACACCAACCCGCATGTCACTAAATTAGTTTGTAAGTAGAAAAGTGCAACATGTTCAGTTAATTATGTAGAGTTCTGTGCCGAAATTATTTTCAATACTTGATTGTAACAAAACCTTCCAAGGCAGTATACCTTTCACATTTAAATTTGTAATTATGTTAAATAATTTTAAATTTGTCATTATAGTTCAGTATAAACAATTGAAGCTCTTTCCCTCGAACCATTACATTTTGTTTCGTAAAAACTGTTCGCGCAACATATTATAATCAGTTAAGGATTATTAAAATCTTTGTCATTCGAATATTTTCTTGAACGATGAGTTTACGCATACAAACAACCCTACATCAGAAACAAGAAAAAAACACCCGGATTTAAATATTCAAATTCATATTTTCAGATGATTTATGGATGTGTAGGAATAAATCAACTCCTATCAGGCGAATATAATATCATTCATGTTGATTTTGTGTCAAATTCGATTGACTTTTAAGCAAAATGTTAATGCATCCGATCATAAAACTGATAACGTTCCATATTCCGCTTGTAAATGAATTGTTTAGCCCATCAAGTACTCAATGATATCCTGTATGCACTGGTTCACGGCTGCTGCCATTTAAAGTTATCATGATTAACCACGCTCTTTGCTTTTATTAAATAAATATTATAATATATCGTGCAAATTGTTGATAGAAAGTGAATGTCAATAATTGCTTCGGTTTTCCAGCATTGCAACGCCACACGTAACCATGGCGACATGGGAGGAAGACGAGTCTGAAGAGTGGCAAAAATTGAAGGAGACACTTGACAGAGAAATAAAACCAGGTATGGTACATCATATGAATACCAGCAATAGTTTGTGATACACATAAATAAAACTACATATACATGGCAGTTGTCAGAAGTCAAACGCTAGAAAGTACTAGTTAAGCATAAATAGCTTATGTATTGAGTCGAGGATGGTTTCTAGTGTTAGAAAAAGGGTTGTCAGAAACAACTGTGCAGCAAAAATGGTCATATAATAATGTTGCTAGATTTATTACTCCACTTTAAAACTTGGTTGTAAGGTTCCGTTTGCCCACTTCAGGTCAGGGAAATGGCCTAGTAACATTTTTCTTGAGAGTTCGAAGTTTAGAACTCACCGTTGTCTCATCATTTCATGACATCAAGTAATTCATTTTGATCTAACTACACGGTAAAAGTCCCCGCTTTGTATAGGTTAACAATGAAAGATACAACCATAGGAGGAGCTATTTCTCAATAAGTTTAAAGTGTTGACAAGCGCAGAGTTAAAATCCTATATTCCATTTCTCTTTTACATTCCATTGTTCATGATCGCGATCGAAGGATTGATTTCTCCGCCCGAGTTGAAAGAGTCTACAATATCAGGATTGGAACCCATACAGGGGATATTTCACTCTTTGTACACTAAGACATAAATGATTTCTTGTAAAATTGTCACCGCATTAACTGAGAGGTATATTTAATAACGTATTTCACGTGTAGCCCGTTAGCCTCACACAGAGAAGTCGTGTATTTATTGTTGGACTATTATATAAATTCCGTCATCTAGAAGCAGCATATCATTCCTGCCATGGATGAAATCAGTCATAGTGATCATACTTTGTACGATAAAAAAATCCCCGTTCAAAAGTACATTTACAGACATATTGACTCTCTTCGGTTGAATATTTCTGATACCTATATTTCTATGATCGATACCAGTCAGAAATCTGAATGCATATACAGTATTCAAGATGCCAACGCTATGATATACTTATTGCTGTCAAGCGTATGTAAGATATTCGTGGGCCATGTTTACAGGGACCGGCGTTAAAACTGCCAATGTACATCTACAATGTATTATATGGTCTACTGTTGATTACTTTAAAAGGATGCAATTCCTTCTCATTCATTTCCAACACTCCATGTGACGTACACATTTTTATTACATCGCATTACATTCATAGATGAGCTTTTAAAAATGAAGACATTGAGCAGAGTTAAGGAAACTGTAGCAGAGAGAGATCTAGGTCCCATTGGATCAACACTCACTCTATTAGAGACACTTGAACGTCAGGATGTTGTATCTAACTGGGATGTAGATATCTTGATTGAAATTCTAGAAGACATCGGAAGAACCGATTTAGCTCTCGAAGTAATCAAATACAAAGGTATGAGTCACATTTATATTTACCGATGAATAAAATAATGTAAATGCTCTTATCTACTTTCAAAATGTATTAGTAGACACGTAACAAATGACAGATAATATAAATAAATGGCTAATTAGGTACAAAACGCATTCATCCCTGTCACAGTGATAACGATTTCAAATTGTATGTATTGGAGTGTAGTATACATCATCAAATCTGATAATGCAGAAGAATTTATATGCCGCCTCAAGTCTGTCAATGTTTTGCTAATACTAGAAATTAATTGCTTTGAAACTAAAACAGCGTACATAGGCGGAATGTGGGTCGACAAAATTCGTGATCCAAATTGAAGCATTGACAAAGGCGACTACTGCTGCGGATCAACCAATATGTTGTAATAAATTTTATCGCACTATAGAGTTTTATTGCTGTTATGACCCTTTACATGATTATCATAAATACGTTCAATCTTTTACTGTGTGTAAATCGTACACAGGTACGGAAAGCCACACATTGACCTTACAGTTTGGTTTTTCTCTGTCTTCTTCCCTCATTCCTCTGTGCCTTCTTATGTTTATCTTTCTTGTCTTCTGCATTTCTATTCCTGTTACAGACGAGGTAAGAAGCTTAAAATTGGCATTTTATGAATCATTGAAAGCAAAACCTTATTTTCTGGCTTTCGTAAATATTTCTTCATAACCTAAACATGCAAAATACCCGCCCAAATACTGAGTTCATTGCGAAGTAGGAAAAGCATAACAAAGAACCCAAAGCAACTGAAGACACAAAACAGAGAAAAAAATAGCCTGTCTACGAAATGCA
The DNA here is from genome assembly GCA_001465055.1 of Ptychodera flava. Classification (NCBI taxonomy): domain Eukaryota; kingdom Metazoa; phylum Hemichordata; class Enteropneusta; family Ptychoderidae; genus Ptychodera; species Ptychodera flava. Next base: position 118,280 of record LD347789.1, on the reverse strand, counting down.
AGCGAACTTATGTTTTGATGTCTTAAATATTAAGCACACGCTTCCGTACACCATGCCTCCTGGAAAACACATGTTACCCTCCTATCAGCTTTAAGAATACACTGCATGAATCTTGCAAAGTATTTCAAAACTTTAAAAAATGACAAACACCTTCAGGAGTAATATTGAAAAATGATCAGATATGCAAGTGAAAGGGTTTTAGATTTTTAGAGTTATATGTTTGGAACGTACTATATATATATATATATATATATATATATATATATATATATATATATATATATATATATATATATATATGTATGTATGTATGTATGTATGTATGTATGTATGTATGTATGTATGTATGTATGTATGTATAGATATATAGATATATGTATATATACACACATACATATGAATTGATGTCAAAATAATGCATCGCTTAGAATGTGTGACTGGTACACATTAGGCATATACAGTCATAGCTGTATGTCACCGCACCTTGTCTTTCTGCCATGGTTAAATAAGTTTGTCATGGCATATCTAAGTAATGGCTCCAGCTTGACAAGAAACTAAAGCAAAATGGCTGCTAGAAGGCCATATGGAATAATATCACATAAACCAATTAAGGTGCTTTTGTACTTCCTCATACTTTGCCCTTGTGCCGAAATTTCTTGAAATAGATCCTAGCATCAGTGAGAAATGGCCCTGGACAGAAGAAAATGAAAATGGAATAACTGTTTGATGGCTATAAAAGATCATATAACACAACAACCTTGCGTGCATCTGTATGTCTTGCAAATATGCAGAACAATAATCAAGACCTTGAAAAGCATGACACTGACTTTTTTTATAGAAATCTAAAGTTGTGCGTTTTGAAAGCGGCCATTCCCGAGGGTACATGCTTAAGAAATGACCGAATCTGTGTAGGCTTGTCGGGAAAGTGGCTGGTTTATGGTCTACTTACATTTCAAATCTATTAAATATGCAAATGAGCAAATTTTGACACGTTACACTCATCAAACTTTAAGCATAACTTAAGATGGGGCACCGGGATCTTTTTGTGTGTTTGCTATGGGTCAGTTTCCGATCTCTCCCTTGACTTTTGAGGAAAACGCTCGGCACACATTTCCGAAATGCAGACAGACGTCAAAAAACAGTCGCGTTATCAGCGCGCCTGGTGAAGACATCGGTATGCAAATTAGGCAGCCGAAAGTTCAAACCCTAAGACTTTTTAAATCTTTACATATGAACCAAACTACTTGCCCAGGGTTTCATTTAGTGAACCCTGCTAGGGCTTGACGTATTCCTTTTTCGACCGGATTGATTTGATGTTTGTTTTTCACTGGGGCATTACACCTCTGCAAAAATCACTGATTTTGAGCGTTTGGGACGTACATTTTTGTTAATGTTCCTCGCAGGAGAAAGGCTAGTACAAAAACGATACGTCAACATGTAGATTCATCGACCATTTGTAAAAATAAGTAAAATTTGTTGGCTATGAGAAAAGCCTTAGGGATTTTACTGTTGACCATTAAATGTCGGTGAACGAAATCACCCAATTTTTGGCGTCCGGTAGTGTTTCCTTGGTTACTGAGCGCAATGAGAAGTTTTGTCAAGGCGGAATCACAGAAGGTCATGTCGAATCGTACGGATGGCGCCAAAATATAAAACTTACTCGAAGCCGGGCAATGTCCACCAGTACGTTGACATTGACAACAGGTCAAATATTGAGCAACATTATTTTACATGTCAAGGTAAGGAAATTTTAATAAATACACGTTTTCGATGTGCCTACTCGAAGTCCGTAACGCGTACGTTGACTTTCACATTCGACATTGTGTAGTGTTTTTACGTCGTTGCATGCTGCATGCAGTACAATGTAACTCGGTTGCCGCGTTGAGGTCAACTCAAGGACCGGACTCAATATCCGTTCATTATGCGAATCACCTGGGGCCGGGTGATGTGCCATGCCTATGACACGTTGTTGAGCTAGTGAACATTGCTATGAGGATGGCTTGGTTGTAAGCGGAGATAAATTGCCGTATATTGACCAAATATGACTGAACAAATTATAATTGTACTTTTCGTCTTTGAAAAATTATAAGTTCAAAATTAAAAATGATTCAGCAAGGTCAAAATATGTAAAGGTCAGAAATCTGTCATACAAAATAACTAATGATATTGAATGGTAATTCTGTTGAATTTAAACATTTGAATTAACCTCAAAGCTGCATTCTTTAGATTTTAATTTGCACTCCTACACGCACGTTTATATGGAACACCAGTGAGTACACAAGACTAAGTTTTTATGCACCATTCCCCTTGTTTGCAATAACATTTTCTATGCAGATGAAATTTTGCAGAACGAATCGGTTTTTTTCTGTACTTCTTATGTAAAAATGTTACTATCGGTAACGATTTACACATTTCAGATGCAGATGGCATACATTTCTGATGATCAAGATCATTTCATCACAGCTGCAGAAGAAAATGATACAAGTAAGTTGCACACATTTCATATTTCTTGCTATAAAAATGAAATTTCTTTCCTACATTGTAAAAATGATTGCTGACTTTTCTAATGTTTTTCTCAAAGCTTATAATAATATCATATATTGATTTAATTGTGTTCAGCACGTTCTAGATCCCAAAGTTCCTACTTTTAATTGAATCAAATGCAAAAAGACAACCTTGTAAAATTCAGCAATAGATATTCTGAGTTACTTGATCTACGATTAACATTTCAAAAGCACTGATACTACAATGAGTTATGAATTATATAATTATGGTGTTCAACCTAGGATAGTATATATATATATATATATATATATATATATATATATATATATATATATATATATATATATATATATATATATATATATATATATATATATATATATATCGCCAAAAAATGTAAAAGGAGTCAGTAAAATATCCAAACATGGACAAAGGATGTGAACGTTGTCCTCATTTTCTGATCAACAAAATCAGGAATGTTTTTGTCATTATGTTGCAGATATATGATGTATATTTGAGTTGACCTTGAAATCTACATGAGTGTCAAAAGTGTCTGCCTGATCCTTATCAGGAAGCTTCAGCTCTTGTTCAAACAGAACAGCCTACGTAATACTCCATAAGATATTTATGTTGACGTTTTATATTTATGTTTACGTTTTGCAGTGTGAACTTCGCGTCATTTCGCCTCCGCAAACTTTGCGCATTTTTTGTAATTTGAGAAGTCTTTCTGTTAAACTGCTGCAGCACTTTGTTAAAGTGAAGAAGTAGAGGTGCTTTTGGAAATGGGAGTCTCTACTGAGGCATGGCGAGTAAGAATCGGTTTGTTTGCCCAGCGTTCGTGCACACCAGGTGTCAGCCATCGTGACTTTCAAATCGGTGGTAGCAGCATGTGCCTTGTTTTGCGCCTACTTGTTCTGAGCATGCTTCTTGTCGCTGGTGACGTTGAAAGTAATCCAGGACCAAATCCATTTGGCAAACAAAACACCGAAAGAAGACAAACTCACCAAACTACGTTGACAGGCACGTTCCCTGGTGTTGAAAGTGAAAGTTTTGAGTTGGCCGACATTATGAGAGAATTACGTAATCTAAATTCTGATCTGTGCAGGAAGATGGGCAAGATGGCCATTGATTTACATGTAAAGATTGACGAACTGACCTACGATATTCACGACGTACAACAAGAACTCAGAGAAACAAGAGAGGAGACGACCCGACTAGCCGATGATAACAAACATCTGAAGAGGAGGTACGACAGCTTACCAGTGAACTAGATGGACTAAAAGGCTAGATGAAACGAGATAATTTAATTTTTAAAGGTATTGAACAAGAAGGAAATGAAACGTGGGAGCAGTCGGAAGCTAAGGTGAAAGAAATCATCACAGATAAGGGGAAGATGAATTCCAATTTTTACTTGTATGTTCCAAGTATCAAGATCTGAGGGCAAAGTTTATATTACGCTATTATTACAACCCACCTGTTTTATATAAGTTTACTTTGTTGATGTCAGCAGATAATTTAAAAACTCTAAGACAGCTCAGTAGATATATATTTTTTGCAATGAAGCGTAGAGACGACTATATGAGTAACGTAAATTTCACTTAATCTTGTCGTCTGTTTTGTAATTAGTTTCTATGATCTGGTGTTATTGTAAGTTACTTTTTCCCAGTGACCAATGTACGATATTACTTTCTGTGCACATTTTGGCCGGTGGCCATAAGTACTGAAATAAACTTGACTTATTTATGTGGATGTTTTTAAATATAGACCCTAGGGTCTATGTTTGAAATTATTAGTTTGTTTTATTTTGTAATTACAAAAGAACACACTATGTGAATGCTTAAGAGGCATGTGAATAAAGAATGACAGAGCTTCTTCTTGCTATAAGCTTACTAAATGTGGATTTAAACTTGTTATGTATGAGTGCTACTACAGTACACACTCAGGTAAAATTGATTGAAGTCTGCTAGTATTGTGGTGTGAATTAAGCACTTTCCATTCAAAATAGTCACCTCTCTCAGTTCTGTATGACCTGAAATAGATAATTTGTGGAAGTAAGTTGTATCTCTAATCTTAAACATGTCACTGTTTGTTTATTCTACAAAATGGAGGTTCTTGTGGATAATTATGATACAAAACACGGATGATAAGACTAGGTGACCAGCAATCATTAGCAAATACTCTTACAGAAAAAATGAAAAATAAAATATTTTCACCATTATTAAGTTTTACTAAGATAGTTGGCTCGTTTAATCATGAAAGTATTCAAACACTGAAATTCAGGATTCATAAAAATTGATATAGAAGGGAATGAAAGAAGATATTGTATGTGAAAGTAACTTTGAATGACTATAAAAGGGAGAAAGGACTTCTTTTGAAATACAGTGTGAAATGAATCTGAAGAGTGACCTCTGGATTGTGAAAATGTAAATTTAAGAGAGAGAGAGAGAGAGAGAGAGAGAGAGAGAGAGAGAGAGAGAGAGAGAGTTAAAACAATGCTTATATGCAAGCATGTCAGATACAAATGTGCTTGCATAGTTATTTAGCTACGAAGAAACACTCACCCCAGTCAAAAATTGCTACAATGTCTATATATTACAAAAGATCAGTTTATTTTTATGTGCCCTGGTATGCCCATAACCAGGGAGCTACTGCCAGCGTTAGGAAATATTATAGAAATAACGGGCGACTCGCTGACCATTAACGTTTATTTATGGGCAAGGGCGAGAGGAAAGCCAAAAATTAACGGGCGAGGCTTGCCGAGCCCGTTAATTTGGCTTTCCTCGAGACCGCATCTACAAACAAACGTTAATAGTCAGAGCGGAGTCTGTTATTTCCATTATATTATCAGCGAACCAAAGAAAACCGTCAAAATTTTCGAAAATTTCAGGAGCGAACAACAACTTGGCCCCAGAAACTGAGCAATACGCGACGCACTGTCACGCGCGCTGTAAAAAATTTGCAAATCCGGAGATGTTTTCAGAAAAAAGTATCTCAACTTGACCTACAAGTGCTCCATTTTATTTTGTGATTGATCATGATTTACGTTTGAGCTGTAAAGTTACGATACTTTGAGTTGCTAATCTTATTATTCATATTCACGGGCCTGTAAACAAACCATTACTGTGTATTTGTGGTCAGTTACGTGGTTCAGCTCGACCAATCAAAATGCGACGGGCAGGGCATGGTAATATAATGGTAATTATATCATACCAGTATATTGATGACGCAAATACAGTGATCTGATTGGTCGAGGCGCGAAAAGAACCGTGGTATATTGGCGATATACCACGGCTGGCATATGCGCGTGCGCTCAGCTTGAGGAAAAATCCGTTTTTGACTTGATTTTGACCATTTCACTTCCTATATCACGGTCCCTCCACAAACCGTTTCCTATATGCACTCGCTATCGCTCGTGTATATATGTCGTTAACTGGTCAAAATCTCGTGGTAAACCGTCGCTGGGTATGCTTTATTGCTTAAATATGTGACAACCACGGTGATGAGGTAAATGTGGTTGGTAATTTGACTTCGTGTTCACCTCGAATTTTCGTAAAAGGAACATCAAAATATATATTTTACATTGTTTGTGGCCAAAAAATAGAACGAATATCATGGTATAATCACGAAACAACATTAGACATACGATGGACGGTTCTCTCACGGTGCACCACCAAGTGTAATGGCAGAGTGATCGCGAAGAGGGCATAATAGGGCGGTCATCTGCTCTGTGAACCAATGAAAGTACCACAAAGAGGCAAGCCATCTAGATTTCACGAAGTCACATAGCAAAGGGGGTGGGGTGAGGCTTCGATGAAGGCGATTTGTGGAGTTATGTATTTTACAGTTTGTCGTTACTGCTCCCCACCGCCGCCGGTACGACCAGAGAATAGGTACGGTGAGTACTCAGAATAAACCACCTGTGTTAACTCATGTTTCGTGAAAATCTATAACGTCATTACTCTTTCTAACTCCCTAGTCTATTTCGAAGCCAAGCATTCTATCAAAGCATTCACCGCTAACCTATACAACATAGAATTATACAAAGTGCAAACGGATACATGTCACGACGTCCGCATGGCGCGGAATTCAGAAAGACGATGGATCATACATGATCAATCACGGCACCGCACATCGGTTCGTAAAATCGGCGAATTTTTGGTAAATGACTCGAACTATGTACAGTCAAAAACCTCACAAAAGTGTATGGATTTAAATAAGAATTGTATTGGCCTAAATCAAATAGAGCCGAGAAAGCAAGCGTGAAATGCGTAGAAGAACGTGAAAATAAAGTTGTGATCGTACCCGGTCGGAATGTATACAGAATGCATGCACACGTTCGGAGAACGCCTTTCTCGCGAATTACGCAATGTTGTAATTCCCGACGGAAACGTGTATATGCAACTTTTATGCTAATATCACTAAGGACGCAGATCCCGGTGCCCCATCTTAAAGGGAAACCTAAGTTCAGCGACTTTGATCGTTTATCCCTTCCAAAATCACCCTTGAATAAAATGCACATAATTGCACGCGCTGACGACTACGGCGCGACGAAAAGAGAAGTTGAAGTAGACGACATTTATGAAAATGAGCCCTAAATTCCATGGGCGCGAAAGGGCTCATGGGAGAAGCATGCGTGACGTCATTGGCGATACAGACGATTGTAGCTTGCAGCTGGAGGAGTACCGTGAACAGTTCAGCGCGTTCGTTAGACGACTCTGGAGAGTTCGGACAGCGATATTTCTGACATCGAGTATTACTTTTCCCCGACTGAAATCAAACCATACTAATTTGAACCAAGATATGTAATAATGGGAAAGCATCTCCACACATCGTTCATATCTTGGTTGTTTGCGTTTTGTGTATGATTCCGCAGAGGGAGTCACTGTGCTTGTACAGACCCCGAACTGGATTGGAGACACTGAGTGACCCTGCGATCCTTCAACGCTACGTTTCTAAAAAAGAGTTTTCTTTATCCGTCGCTTAAAATTAATTTTTGGTTCGTGAATGATACGGAATGATTGACTGATTGTATGTGTTACCGTGCGAAATCTCCGATATGTATCGGAAAATATTTATTCGCGATTTGACAAATCCATTGTGTCGTCTATTTTTCGAAGCTGGTGTCGAACTAAGGAATTCGGGCTTCCTCAGATCTACAAATTGATGAAATCGCCGATATAATGGATATTTGCCCGCTATTTGAAAAATAGTATCGTCTTGTTGTTGTAAGGAATGTTTTTCATACAAGACCAGCCCAAACTCCTGATGATGTCCTATATGTCCTCTGTTGAAGTCCCGATCGCCAAGTGAAAATGTATCACATGTAAAGAATGTAATTCGTGCAAGGCCCTCCCGAGTCCCGATGATATCCGATCGGCCCTCTCGACGAAGTCCCGATAGCAATGTATGAAAGTTCGTGTGGACATTTCATGAAAAAAATGCTTTACATGTAAAAAATGTATTTCGTGCATGAATAAATCTAATAATGTAAAACATACAGTATTCTTGACCACCGGCCATGGATGCTATTTTTGAACTAAGAGTCGGACAGAGGTAGTCGGATGGTCAGATATGTTAGGTGGTGAAATCTCCGATATACATAAGATATTTACCCACAATTTGACAAAGTATCGTCTAGTATCAGAGTTAAAGTCCTAAGTCGCCGATATTTATTGGATAAATATCCGTGATTTCGCAGACCCGGCGTGCCGACACCACACAGTGCAGTGCAAGTAAATCTGGTATCGTCTGATTTCGATATTAGCCTAGGAGTCCCGGCGCAATTGATATTTATCGGGTAAATATAATATCGGCGATTTCTCAGACCCGGCGTGCCGAGACACAATAGGCAAGAAGACATTCCAGAATCTTGTAATATCAATATTACCAGGTATAGTCCCAAAATTGCCTATATTTATTGGTTATATATCGGCGATTTCGCAGACCCGGGCTGTCAAGATAAGAGACGCCTTGTGTAGTTTCGTCTTTGGATTTTAGAGTCCCGAAATCGCCAATATTAATATTTATCTGGTTAAAACCGGCGATATAGTAGGCTGACTCAGCATGTCAGGATACGAACCGCATTGTGTAGTATCGTCTTGTATCGGTATGAGAATCCCAAAATCCCTTATAAAACAATCATCCTGAAAGAATTAGAACATAACGTTGTATCTTTTACAGATTTTAAAACTCGCCCGACTTTCTTTAGCCTGCCACTGTCTTCGAAAAAGCTGTTCTGTGGGAAGACGGTAAAAGCTGACTCAGTTTGTTCTTCCTTGAGTGATTTTTGCACTCAACTGAACAACAGTTAATTATTTTTTATGCTACTGAGCATTAAAGAGTCGTGACGTGCAGAGCTGCACTGCTGCAGTCATAGACTCCAATGCTTTGGTAAGCTGTCACATCGCCGATGACGTCACGCACGCTCCTCCCATGAGCCCTTTCGCGCCCATGGGATTCCGTGCTCATTTCCATAAATCACGGTCCCTCCACTTAGTGGAGGGACTGTGCATAAATGTCGTCCACTTCAACGTCTCTTTTCGTCGCTCCATAGTCGTCGGCGCGTGCAAGTATGTTGCAAATTTGAACTGCATTTTAATCAAGGGTGATTTTGGAAGGGATAAAAGGTCAAAGTCGCTGGACTCAGGTTTCTCTTTCTAATAATATCCACGTTGGTAAAATTATTCACAAAATACTTTGTCAATATGGGTTTCGCAAAGCATGCATGTTGAATTTCGGAATTTTACCGAAAATGTTGATTCACTACACATGGTGGTCTATGAGGAGACTATGAATATTTTTTTTCCAAATACAAAACTTGCTAAATGTGTGTATTTTTGATTCGTAATTATTGACATTGATGTACTTGATTAGACTAGAGGGGTTACAAGTCCATACGTATGCACATGGTAGTCTATGAGAGAACTATGATCATTTTTTCCAATATCAATATAAAACCCGGGTATAAAACTAACTATATCTGCATTTATAGACGTTTGATAATTGATATACACTTTGTAACCTATCCCATATGTGTTTTCTCTTGTCTTTCATCACTTTCAACTGTTCAAGGTGGTTTATTTGGGATGCTTTGCCTGTGAAAGATTTGTGTATGTATTTATATTGAAAAAAAATCCTTATGACCATGACCTTAAAGTATATTGATGCAAAGAAACCCCCAAATCATATAACAACAAACTATGATGTCGAAAAAGCACACGATGAACTACAAAAAAGGATCATTTAGCTGTCGAGAGATACAGCGAAAACGGAGTCAGCGTGGACTCTCTGTTGTGCGGCGCAAGGAAATAAACGCAGCCATAGACGTTTGTTACAGACAAAACACCCAAACTAAACGTCATCAAAGGCACACCGCCTATTCAATCAATCCCACAAATCAAACAAGAGATTCAATTTGTATTCTTATTGTAACAAAAAGTTCCTTATGACGAGTACAGTTGAGAATAAAACCAAAAATACGTAATCACGTTTCCTGCGTCTGCATTTACACAAACTTACTTGGTCAATCGAGGTGGTAGCATAAGCCAAACTGGGAGAGCATCAACTGAACAAACATCGCATCAAGCATGCAGCTCGATATAGATTGCTGCCATCGAAATGCTAGTATCATACTCCGTATATATACTATTTGATGCCACCTTCATCACAGTACGTCTATTATAAACGTCGACCGTCCAGATGAAATTCCAACGACAGCGAGCACACCGTCGACTATTTGACTGACACCTCTACCCCCTCCCCCACCACCGACTAGCCGTGCTAGGGTCGGGTCCGTAGTGTTTTTCCATTGACGCAATCCGCTTTTAGCGTCAGTTGTTCTTTCTACAGACGAAAAACCCTTGCTTCATTTTGTGAGTTGGATAAAATCATCGATAATATTGAAATTTAGATTTTTTCAATTTTTTGTTCAAGACATGGATATATTTGCCTTACACATCCATGACGAAATCAAAACATTCAAAAAAGTAAGTCCCGGTAACGCCGGCACGCCTGTTCAATAGAAAAGTGATTTCATGACATTTGCTACATGTGTGTATTTTGTCTGTAAAAAGCGTCAGTGGCTGCGTTTATTTGTCGCGTGGCACAAGAGAGAGTTCATGCTGACTCCGTTTTCGCTGTAAAATCCTAAATACAAAACAAAATTAGAAAAAAATCTCTGGAAACCTATACCTGAATAATATGCTACATATGTTACAAACTAAATAGTTTTGTAATTTTGGAATCTGTATAAAGGTCAGTGAACGGTACAACTGAACTGTCCATGTCTGTGTAAGGGTTAATGAACGTTACGACTTTTCCTCATGTACAAGTTAATAGACATTACGAATTTTTCTACATCTTGGGAAAAACTCCGTTTTCAGAAACATTGAATGTATTTGCGTCGTTATTGCTAATTACAAAATATATGGATAGAAATTTGTATTAGTGAGATCTAATTGTCAAGGTAGTAGAGTGAATCTGCGTTGTTAACACCTAAATCCCAGACAGGACCATGGGACAATTACAGAAGATAAATTCTATTCGCGGTAATTCTTGTAACTCAGAGCTATTTTTGCATTCGGTAGAATATTTCGACTGAATCACTCAGCCTTCATCAGCTGTTGTGTCATTGTGAATAGTACGATGACGTAACCGGTCTGCTGACCGCAGGAGGGCATTGTAAACTGCAGGAATTTCCATCCCTTCATCCCTATTGAGGGCAGGCCGTTGTGCTTTGATTTCAATAGCCTCTTTCACTCTGCGTTTGATGCAATGATCTTCGCATGAGATGATCTTGACATTGTCAGGATTGATTGAATGTCCTGTCTTCTTGCAGTGTTCATAAATTGCAGAGGTTTCTCGACTCTGATGTGCCGCGAGTCTCGTTCCTAGTTGTCTAGCAGTTTCCCCGATATAATCCTGGTTACAGACTTCACACTTAACACGATAAATTACACCACACTTTTTTAGCTTTTCCGT
>LD347789.1:71402-105486 GCA_001465055.1 Ptychodera flava | reverse complement strand
GAGAGGCACTTCTGAAGTGTTACAGAGGGCTTTTAAATCCCATGGCATCAACATGTACCATAGGCCATTCAACTCCATGCGACAAATACTTACCCACGTCAAAGACACAACGGAAAAGCTAAAAAAGTGTGGTGTAATTTATCGTGTTAAGTGTGAAGTCTGTAACCAGGATTATATCGGGGAAACTGCTAGACAACTAGGAACGAGACTCGCGGAACATCAGAGTCGAGAAACCTCTGCAATTTATGAACACTGCAAGAAGACAGGACATTCAATCAATCCTGACAATGTCAAGATCATCTCATGCGAAGATCATTGCATCAAACGCAGAGTGAAAGAGGCTTTTGAAATCAAAGCACAACGGCCTGCCCTCAATAGGGATGAAGGGATGGAAATTCCAGCAGTTTACAATGCCCTCCTGCGGTCAGCAGACCGGTTACGTCATCGTACTATTCACAATGACACAACAGCTGATGAAGGCTGAGTGATTCAGTCGAAATATTCTACCGAATGCAAACATAGCTCTGAGTTACAAGAATTACCGCGAATAGAATATGATTCCAGAGCAAGGAAACAATATTTTTAGTTGTACAGAAGATAAATATTGTATAAAAATAATGTAACACATGCAGATTATGTAAAATTTGCCTAATGAGAGGAAGTTTAGTAATGTCTTTTTCAATGGAAGAATATTTTTATCATTCTCAGCAATCAAGAAATACTAGCTGATTAGTGATTGGAGACCTAGCTAGTTTGATCTACTTATGATGCTACAATTTAAGGGATGATCATCCATTATCTTCTGCTGAGCATCTCTGATGTGTAAACTTCACATTTCAGCAATAAACCACCATAGCGACTGACATCCAACTACTTTGTCAGTCTCTCCTCTGTCCCAGATCTCGAAGCACCTCTAATCAGTGAGTAAACTCCCCAGACCGACGAAATAAAAGATAACACATGCTCGCAATGCATGTTGGGTATCATCTTGATAAATAGGACAAAGATCTTAACTGTAATATTGACATAATAGATAAAGTATCGAAACACACGCAACAAATAAATAAGTGAAGAAAAACAAACAAAACTTGCAGTAACGTTTTAACTATACTTTAAGTAAACTAAACATGCACGGGGAGAAGCATCGCTAGATTGAATAGCTCCAGGATCTATCATTGAATTCAAAGATCTCTCACATACAACACAACAACAATACAACACCTGCACTAAATCACATTCCAATCACCTGATTGGCCCCGCATTGGCACGTGACATTTTGACAAGACAATGATTTCCCGCTTTATTGCGAATAACGGGAGATTTCATGTCTTATCCCTACTCTTTTGCAAATAAGAAACACCAAACTACACGCATACTAGGGGTGATGAGTGCTCCCTTACTAGACATACTAAAGAACGGGAAAATGCGACACCACATGGTTGAGAAACCCAGACTTTTGGAACTCTCTAATTTTCTCTAGTTAAAAGAATCTTCAACATAACCAACACTAGCCGAATCGGACTTCCAGCGACCATGGCGTTTCCATCAACATTAACGATCCCCTTACTCCTGCGTTTCCTGAGGAGGTCGCACCATCAGAACATACGTGACAGCTTTTCTCCACATAGATCAAGACGCGGCAGGATGTCTCTACCGCAGCATAGGGGCTACCCACATGTCCGTCCCTAGGGGCGGGTAGGTGTTTTGTTGTATTGCTAATAAAGGTTTATTCTACCAACCTTTGGTAAGCAACCATGACAATCTTCCGTAAACGTTTTATCACCATGCTGCATCTATTATATCACCGTCCCTTTGATCGCTTATGCGCCAAAGCAAGCAAGGGGAAATGACTAATCTGTGGACGCTGTCACCAGATTATCACTGGATTAACTTTGACAAAGTCAACAACGAACGGGCCACCAAGTTATAATAGAAGAAAGGAGACAAACTCTCAAAATCCGTGTCCAGGGGTGATCCGTAAAACTAGTGGACACTTTATATTCATGTATTCGTTAACAAACAGAGGGCAAAACAAGCTTGAATATTCATTTGTAAACAAGCAGGCCTGAAAGGGGGACCTGAGCTGAAATCGAACATTCTGAAGGTCAAAGGTTCTTGTTCCGGCTTCCTGTCTGACGGACCATATCAGAACACTGATTCCACGGCTTCGATGAGCGTTCTGCAGCCCAAAGAAGCAACCGACGAGCCCACAAACTGAACTGTCCCCGTTTCAACATGTTACAAAACTGCTGGCGCTCGTAAAATTTGGAAGTGTTTATCATAAAGTAGGTTTTCGTGGACACGGCTTTTGAGAGTTTCTCCCTTTTCTTCTGTTATACCTTGCTGGTGCGTTCGTTGTTGACTTTGTCAAAGTTACCTATGTAATAATCTGGTGACAGCGTCCACAGATTAGTAATTTACCCTTGCTTGCTTTGGCGCATTAGGCAATCAAACGTATCAGATAGTAGACGCAGCACAGTGACAAAACTTCGCGTAAGATTGTCAAAGGACAAATACGTGACAGAGCGAACGCGGACGGAGAAAAAACGTTACAAAACCAGTGCTAACATAAGACCAAGGCACCAAAGGTTGGCAGTTTAAATGTTTATTGGCAATACATATCAAAGTCAAACGTATTAAAATAAAATAGACTATATCAAGAAGAAACCTGTGCTGAGACCAAGACACCCCTACCCCTGCCCCTACCCCTGGGGACAGACATTTCTACAACCCCTATGGTAAGAATGTCGAAGGACAAATACATGACACGGCAAAGGAGAAAAAGATATTTTTATAAAACCAGTGCTAACATAAAACCAAGACACCAAGGTTTGGCAGTATTCTTTATTGGCAATACATGTCATAGTTGAACGTATTAAAATAAAATAAACCATAGAAAAAGAATCCTGTGTTGAGCCCAAGACACCTACCCCCCCTGCCCCTGGGGATGGACATTTTGTGCAGCCCCCTATGATCGCAGCCAAGAGAGACAACTGGCAACGTCTATTAATATTCATAGGATGACATTACCTTCAAGCTATCAAACTAATCACATCTGAAAAATCACAGTTTGGCTGTTACGTTAGATTGGTAACCCTCCGATACCTTTCAGCTGCCAAAAATCTTGAGTAATTGTTAGGCTAACCATTTAAAATTACTTTCCTTTGCCTGGCAAATTAAATTGCATCGTGAGCTGCAAGCACCCAGATGCCTTGCGATTAACGGTACTACTGCACTTAGCGGTACTGACCAAGTAAGTATTTTAAAAATAAAAGAAATTTTCATTTTTTTATCCAATCACTTTCACTATTTTCGACTGCTTAGTTTTTTTGTCGTGTGAAGCAATGTAGGGCCAGTAATTAGGGTTAGCTGACCAAATTGACGGAATGGAGCAAGCGTAAGCGAGCGAAGTTCAAAAGCAAGTAAATGAAATCCAACACACATTTTAGGTTTAGGGTTAGTTAGTGCACGTCATCACGACAGTAATTCCGTCTCATCCGGGTATCACCTCTGAAACATTTTATGCATCAAATTTGTTGTAACGTACAGAACGTACGAACTCGCCCCACAGCAGTGGCCATATCGACCCCTTTCCAATACTGCAGTTGCCAAAGACAGCACCCTTACATAACAGAAATCAGAGTACATTCAAATGCAAATAGCAATCATCATGGCAGCAAAAAATATTGTATGCTCATTTGCGTTACTTGTTCTACAGAACAAAAATCACACGTATATTAGTCAACTCTGTTATTACTTGCTGTAATACTTGTCCAGAACTTTGTTTCTTTTGTCTTTACGATCATGCTTCTGAACACATTTGTGACCTGGCTGTATTGTAGAAATTGATGAATCCATGGATGTAAAAATCATCCATGATAAATCCAGTTCGGAAAGTCAAACTACAGCTGGGGTCGAAACTGTGAGAGACATTTGGTGTTCGGAGTCATCGGTCGTGATATTTTTGCTTGCTTTTTAATTTATGATAACTGGCGCAATACCAATATTTTAATTCCTTTGATTATCGATTTGTTCGTCCAGGTTCCACTATTATTTCTGATGAATGAAGGGGCCATTCTTCGATGTCCAAGTCTACTCAGTGCTCTCATTTGACCGTCAATTATTCTCTTCATTTTGTGGATCCTCTGATCTTTGCCCTCATCAACACCATGAAAGGCATGCTGATACATGCAAAGCGAATCTTCTTATTTTTTTGCAAGTTGTCTTTATTAGTTCATGTGGCGGAAGCGTGTTAGCGATAAGCCGAGGCGTGAATGTCACCTTTTCAACAAATTTCAGTTCTTATCCTTTGAGTTTACAGCCTCCTTCATCGCCCCGACACTGGCATAACACCATATTATGCCAAATGTTTGGGATGATCTGACAACTAATAATACGCTAAAGTTTACTTCACGGATGGCTTTCGCAGCTAATGTGTGACACTTGCAAGTAACAAACCAGAAGAAGAAATGAGTTCACGCCAGTGATAGTATGAGGACGCTGCGTAAGACATTGACAGCTGATTTAGCGCGCTTCTGTATATAAATCTCTTCATCAATTGATGGAATTTTCATAATGTAACTTTTTTGAACTCTTACATTATTGCAGTTCACATTGAACTTTACAATAGCAATGAAATATTGCATTTTATACGTATTAAATAATGCACCTGTATTATGACAAAGTTAACATATATCGTTGGTATTGTAAAAAGTAGCAAACGACAAAATTCAACAATAAATATCAAACACTTTCATTTCTAGGCATTCATTACAAAAGGAAAAATGCCTAATACAGTTGCAGGAACATAGTTAAACCCCGTGCGGAATTAATCCAAAAATCTAGCAACATATTTATATAATGACTGCAATTTCAAAAGAAGACACAAGACAAAAACGCCTCATAATCTTCTTAGCACAACAGTTAATCCCGACCTCGGGCCTTTTCGAGCCGGGCTTTAGCAAAAATACTGTATATGCATTAAAACATCGCGATTTCATTTACCTTAAGATATATAGGAATCTCTCTCTCTCTCTCTCTCTCTCTCTCTCTCTCTCTCTCTCTCTCAAATAGATGGTAAGTATACCATAAGGGAGATTTTGCATTGATGGGATAGGCATTTGATCGGGCTTGAACAATTTCCTTTCAAAACATTTATGTGTATTATAATTTTTTTTCTGTCCGTAAATGCCAATTTTGTTATCATCTAATGTGACACTATATGTGAAGTTTAACTCATTCTGTCATTCGATGTTATTTTGTAGTGATTCTGTTAAAATATTACGTTCACCTCATTTCTGAGGAATTAAGAAAAATCCCCAGGCAATACATAATACAAACAAAGGAATATACGAAATTTAAAAACATCATGTATAACAACAATGTTATTGAGTTTCCTTTAAGATAAACACATTTAATCCAATCTCTGTCCCTTGGTCTCTGTCTGTCTCTATCTCTCCGTGTCTCTGCCTCTGCCCCATATATATATATATATATATATATATATATATATATATATATATATATATATATATATATATATATATATATATATATATATATGTATATATATATATATATGTATGGTGGACACAGGATGTACCTAAACCCTGCCCTTTGCGGCTAAAACAGTGACCATTCATAATAATCATGCATACTAAAATTTTCATTTATGATCGGAAATGCATGTTGTGTTTGTGTGATCATTTAATGTTGCACTAGATATGAAGTCTAACTCTTTCTGTTCTTCAATGTTTTTTGTTGTGATTCCGTGAAGTACAAAGTTCAAGTCCTTTGTGAGGCATTTATTAATAAGGAGAAAAACATATGGAAAACTCAGGAATATACAGAAACATACAGAAAAATACAACGTATATATAATTGCAAAAGTATGATTGAGTTTCCTTAAAAAACCCACATATAATTCTCTCTGTCTCTCTGTCACTGTCTCTCGCTGTCACTGTCTTTCTGACTCTCTGTCTCTTCCTCCCTCTGTCTCTGTCTCTGTTTCTCTGTCTCTGTCTCTGTCTGTCCCTTTCTCTGTGTATCCGTCTCTCTCTATCTCTCTCTATCTCTCTCTTTCTATCTCTCTCTTTCTCTCTTTCTATCTCTGAAATAGTCCGTAAGTATTTCTAAAAGGAGAGCTCTAATTTACGATACTTGTAGTCACACCAGGCTAGAACCATCTCATCTCATAATTGTAACGTGTATTAAGAATTTTCTTTTGTGACCGGAAATGCCAATTAGTTTCATCATAGACCATTGAGAATATTCTCGAATGTCTAAAGTTTCAGCATATAATGTTATACAAGATACTCTCTCTGCCTTTAAATATTGTAATGTGGTGATTAAGCTAAAGTATAAAGTTCAAGTCGTTTCTGAGGCATTTATTATAAAAGGAAAATAGACATTTCAAACGTAGGAATATAAGGGAGAAAAAATGCATCTTGCATCACAACAATATGATTGAGTTTTCTATAAGATAAACAAATATTAAGCTCTCTCTTTCTTTGTTTCTGTCTCTTTCTGTCTTTCTGTCTATCTCTCTTCTCTCTCCCCCACTCTCTTTCTCTCCCTCTAACTCTCTCTGGTGGACACAGGAGGTATGTGTGCATAAACCCCAGATAAGGGTTTTCTTTTATTACATTGTTGGTCTGACCAGGCTAAAACAATGACCTTTCATATTATTCATGCAACAAGTTTCATCATAGACCATTGAGAATTTTCTCGAATGTCTATAGTTTACCATCTTATGTTATAAAAGATACTCTCTCTGCCCTTCAATATTTAAATGTAGTCATTACGTTAAAGTATAAAGTTCAAGTCATTTCTGAGGCATTTATCAAAAAAGGAAAATGGATATTTCAAACAGGAATATATGGAAGAAAAATGCAAATTGCATCACAACAATATGATTGAGTTTCCTTTATGATAAACGAATATTAAACTTTTTCTTTCTCTGTCTCTGTCTCTCTGTCTAACTCTCTCTCGTGGGCACAGGAAGTACGTAAACACTTCATGAGTGTTTTCTTTGTCTACATTGTCAGCCTGACCAAGCTAAAACAATGACCATACATAATATATATGCATACTTAAAGTTTTCCATTTCTGATCAAAAATGCGTGTTTGTTTGATCATCTAATATTACACTAGATATGAAGTTTAACTCTTTCTATTCGTTAACTGTCTTTTGAAGTGATTCTATTAAAGAACAAATTCAAGTCGTTTCTAAGACATTAATTAAAAAATAGAAATACACAATACAAACACAGGAATATACAGAAAAATACAATAAAATAAACAACACATTGCAACAGTTCCTAAAAGATAAACTAATATTAAACTCTCTCTTTCTCTATCTCTGTCTCTGTCTGTCTCTATCTGTTTAACTCTCTCTCGTGGACACAGGACGTACGTAAACCCTACATGAGAGTTTTCTTTGATTACATTGTCAGCCTGACCAGGCTAAAACAATGACCATACTATAGGGTTATTCACAAAATACGGCCCAGTATGGACGAGGGCTCAGTTAGTGACGTATTGGACGAGCCGAAGGCGAATCCAATAGGTCACTTTCTGAGCCCGAGTAACCCTATTATTATACACCTCCCTCCATTAATCGTCTGTATAAACTAATTCTGGTAAATGTCGAGGGATGCGGCTCGCGCGATATGAGTGGAACGCGCGCGATCGTTGAAATAAAATTGCTACATACCCCTGAGAGTTATCGTCTGCTTCGTCTGCCATTGTGTCCACAAGAATTCACCTACTGCTCCGTTGTACAAGTCTCTTGCGTTGGCACGAAGCCAATTAATTTTCAGTGCAGTACAAGCAAACTTCGCTGAATGTTTTCAATTTAATTAGTTTTTTTAAAATAAAAATCAATTGCATTTAGACTCAGTTTTGTGTTTAGCGTGTTTTAAACCTTATACTACGAATACATTTTGGTGGAAGTTGTTATTATGTCTATAACTCACCGTAAAATAGATTTTTACATCCGATAATAGCTAAGTCAAAGGTCAAACAGGCGTGTCGCGCGTCTGCCGTATTCGGGACTCCCCGTACTATACAAAATACGGAAAATTATTGGACGGTCAAACTCCCATAGGTTACGGCAGTAGGTGTATAATAAATAACATTTATGCGTACTAAAAGTTTTCCATTTCTGATCGAAAATGCGTATTTGTTTCATTATCTAATATTACACTTGATACTAAGTTTAACTTTTTGTGTTCAATGTATTTTTGTGGTGATTCCGTGAAAGAACAAAATTCAAGTCGTTTCTAAGACATTTATTAAAAAATAGAAATACACAGTACAAACACATGAATATACAGAAAGTACAGAAAAAATACAACACATTGCAACAGTATGATTGAGTTTCCTTAAGAAAAGCTGATATAATTAACTGTCCCTCTCTCTGTCTTGCTGTCTCTGTCTGTTTCTGTCTCTGTCTGTCTCTATGTCTCTATGTCTCTCTGTCCTTCTGTCTCTCTGTCCCTGTGTCTGTCTGTCTCTCCCTGTGTGTCTCTGTCTCTGTCCCTCCCCTCTCTCTCCTACTCTGTCTGTCTGTCTGTCTGTCTATCTCTGTCTCTCTCTCTTCTCTCTCTCTCTCTCTCTCTCTCTCTCTGTCTCTCTGTCTCTCTCTCACTCTAATAGTATGTACGTATTCTCTAACGAAGAGTTTTTATTTACAATACTTGCAATAACACCAGGCTAGAGCAATGTCATCTCAAAATATCAATGCGTATTAAAAGTTTTCTTTTGTGCCCAGAAATGCCAATTAGTTTCATTATACACCATTGAGATTTTTTGTTGGAATTCTATAGTTTCACCAACTAATGTTACACAACATAAGAAATAAACTCTCTCTGTCATTAAATATTATAATGTAGTAATTAAGTTAAAGTATAAAGTTCAAGTCCCTTCTGAGACATTTATTAAATAAGGAAAATATAATTTCAAACAGGAATATATGGAAGAAAAATGCAACATGCATCACAGCAATGTCATTGAGTATTTTATAAGATAAACAAATATAAAACTCTCTCTTTCTCTGTCTCTCTGTCTCTGTCTCTCTGTCTTTCTGTCTTCCTCTGTGTGGCTCTCCACCTGTCTGTCTCTCTGTCTCTATTTCTATTTCTCTCCCTCTCTCTATCTCTCTCTCTCTCCAACTCTCACTCGTGGACACAGGGTGTATGTAAACCCTAGATGAGATTTTTCTTGGATAACATTGTCATTCTGACTAGGCTAATACAATGACATTTCATTATATTCTCTATACTTAAAGTTTTCCTTTTCTGCTCGGAAACGTATGTTTGTTTGATAATCTAATGTAAGTTGCACTAAATATGAAGTCTAACTCTTTCTGTTTTTAAATGCTTAATTTTGTAGTGGTTCTATTAAAAACTGAATTAAAGTAATTGAATTGAAGTAATATTAAGACATTTACTAAAAAGGAGATATACACAATACAAACATAGGAATATGCAGAAAAATACAGAGAAATACAACACATTGCGACAATATGATTGAGTTTCCTTCGGAAAAACATACATAATTTTCACTCTCTCTCTTTGTCTCTCTCTGCATCCTCTATCTCTATCTGTGTCTCTCTGTCTTTCTCTCACTGTTTACCCCTCCTTCTCTCCCTCCCTCTCTCTGCCTCCCTTCCCCTCCCCTCTCTCCCCCTTGGAAATAGTATGTAAGTATTCCAAAACGGAGAGTTTTTATTTACAACCCTTGCACTCAGACCAGGCTAGAACAATGTCATCTCAAAATATCAACGTGTATTAAGAGTTTTCTTTTCTGACCGGAAGTGCCAATTAGTTTCATCATAGACGATTGAGAATTTTCTCGAATGCCTATAGATTCACCATCTAATGTTACACTATATATAAAATTAAACTCTCTCTCTGCCCTTAAATATTACAATAAAGTGAGTAGGTTAAAGTAAAAGGTTCAAGTCATTGTGGAGACGTTTATTTAAAAAAGGAATATACGGAACAACAACGTGAGTTTCCTTTAAGATAAACAAATATATAACTCTCTCTTTCTCTGTCTCTGCCCCTCTCTGTGTGTCTCCCTGATCTCTGTGTCTCTGTCTATCTGTCTGTTTCTCTCTCTCCCTCCCCTCTCTCTGTCTCTCTCTAACTCTCTCTCGTGGACACAGGACGTACGTATACTCTAGATATGAGTTTTCTTTGATTGCATTGTCAGTCTGACCAGGCTTAAACAATGGCCTTTCATAATATTCATGCGTACTAAACGTTTTCCATTTCTGATCGGAAATGTGTATTTGTTTGATCGTCTAATGTTACACTAAATATGAAGTGTGACTCTTTGTGTTCTTCAAAGTTCTTTTGTACTGATTCTGTTGAAGTACAAAATTCAAGTGATTTGTGAGGCAGTTATTAAAAAATAAGAAATGCATAGTACAGAAAAATACAACACATTGCAACGGTAAGATTGAGTTTCCTTAAGAAAAATACATATCATTCGCCTCTCTCTCTCTCTCTCTCTCTCTCTCCTCTCTCTCTCTCTCTCTCTCTCTCTCTCTCTCTCATTCTCTTTATCACTCTATCATGGACACAGGACGTACGTATAACCTAGATGAGAATTTTCATTGATTACATTGCCAGTTTGACCAGGCGAAAACATGGCCTTTTATAATATTCATTCGTGCGAAAAGTTTTTCATTTCTTATCGGAAATGCCTGTTTATTTGATCATCTAATGTTACACTAGATAGGAAGTTTAACTCTTTCTTGTTCTTAAATGTTTTTAAGTGAATTATGAGACATTTATTAAAATACAAAATACAAACTCAGGAATATACAGAAAAATACAACATATTGTAACAGTATGATTTAGTTTTTTCTTAAGAAAAACACAATTCTCTCTCTATCTCTCCCTCACTCTCTCCCCTTTCCCTCCCCTCTCTCTCGCTCTCCCTTTCTCTCTCTTTTTCTTTCTCTATCTCTCTCTATCTCTCTCTTTTTCTCTCTCTCTGGGAAATAGTATGTAAGTATACCCAAAGGAGAGTTTGTATTTAAGATACTTTCAGTAAGACCAATCTAAAGTAATTTCCTTTTAAAATATTCATGTGCATTAGAAGTTTTTTATTGTGACCCGAAATCCCAATTACTTTCTTCATCTAATTTATACTAGATGTGAAGATTTGCTGTTTCTGAACTTCAATGTTTTTGTAGTGATTCTGTTACTCTCCAAAGTTCATCTCATGTCATAGGCATTTATTAACAAAGCAAATATATACAATACTAACACCGAATTATAGGAAGAAAATTACAACATGTATTAGGACAACGTGATTCAGTTTCCTTTACGAGAAAGTATAATATAATTTGACATTTCGGTCTCTCTCTGTTTATATCACTGTTTCACTCGATATCCCTGTCTGTATGTTTATCTGTCTCACGCTCCCTCTCTCTCTCTCTCTTTCTCTCGCTCTCTCTCCAATAGTTGGTAAGAATACCAAAAGGGAGATTTTGCATTGATGGAACTGGCATTTGATCGGGCTGAAGAACGTGTTTTCAAAATATGTGCATTACAAGTTTTCTTTTCTGACCGTAAATGCCAATTATTTTCATCATGTTATGTGATACTTTATATGAAGTTTGGCTCATTGCGTCATTTAATGTTATTTTGTTGTAATTCTCTTTAAATACAAAGTTCACCTCATTCGTTAGCCATAATGTAGAAAAACCCCAGGAAATACACAATACAAGCACAGGAATCTACGAATCAAAGTGATTTACATTATGTATTACAACAATGTGATTCAGTTTCCTTTCATATATAAACACGATAAATAGAATGTCTGTCCTTATGTTTCTGTCTCTCTGTCTCTCTTTGTCTCTCTGTGTCTGTATGTGTCTGTCTGTCTCTGTCTCGTCCTCTCTCCTGTCTCTTTCTTTCTTTTTCTTTCCCTCTCTACTGGAATTAGTATGTAAGTATTCCAAAACGGAGAGTTTTTATTTACGACACTTGCAGTCAGACAAGGATAGAACAATGTCATCTCATATATCAACGTATATTAAGAGTTTTCTTTTCTGAACGGAAATGCCAATTAATTTCAATATAGATGATTAAGAATTTTCTCGATGTCTATAGTTTCACCATCTAATGTTATACTAGATATGAAGTCACACTCTCTCTGCCCTTAAATATTATAATGTAGTGAGTGAGTTCAGAACAAAGGTCAAGTTATTTTTAAGACATTAATTAAAACGGGAAACAATAGACATTTTAAACACAGGAATATACGGAAGAAAAATGCAACATGCATTATAACAATGTGATTGAGTTTCCTTTAAGATAGAAAAATACAAAACTCTGCCTCGCTGTCTCTTTCTCTTTCTCTGTCTCTCTGTCTCTGTCTCTCTCTGTCTCTCTGTCTCTTTGTCTGTCTGTCTGTCTGTCTGTCTCTTTCTGTCTCTCTACCTCACAGCTGGTAAGTATACTAAAAGGATGTTTCATTTAATATATTTCCAGTTTTAACGGGCAAAACGAATGTTCTTTCAAAATATTCATGACTATCAAAAGTTTCGTTTTCTGACCGGAAATGCCAATTAGGTTCACTATACACCTTCAGCAATTTTCTCTGGGGTCTAAGATTTCACCGTCTAATGTTATAATAGAAAGGACGTTAACGTCTCTCTGCCCTTCAATATTATAATATAGTGATTCTGTTAAAGTACAGAGTCTATCTGACTTTAGGTATTTACTAAAAAGTGGAAAATAAATGCACATCTCAAACAGATGAATAAACGAAAGATAGATGAAACCTGCATTACAACAATGTGATTGAGTTTCATATAGGATAACAAATATAATTCTGTCTCTGTCTGTCTGTCTGTCTGTCTGTCTGTCTGTCTGTCTGTCTGTCTGTCTCTTTATCTCCGTCTTTCTCTCTCGCTCTCTCTCTCTCTCTCTAACACTATCACTCTCTTCGGAAAATAGTATGTAAGTATTCAAAAACGAAGAGTTGTTTAGGATTTTTGCAATCACACCAGGCTAGAACAATGTCATGTCATTATATTAACGTTTATTAAGAGTTTGCTTTTCTGATCAGAAATGCCAATTACTTTCATCATAGACCATTGAGAATTTTCTCGATGTCTATAGTTTCACCATCTAATGTTATACTAGATATGAAGTCACACTCTCTGTGCCCTTAAATATTATAATGTAGTGATCAAGTCAAAGTATAAAGTT
Organism: Ptychodera flava; assembly: GCA_001465055.1. Taxonomy (NCBI): domain Eukaryota; kingdom Metazoa; phylum Hemichordata; class Enteropneusta; family Ptychoderidae; genus Ptychodera; species Ptychodera flava. Next base: position 92,251 of record LD347789.1, on the reverse strand, counting down.
CAAGTCCTTTCTGAGGCATTTAAATATTAAAACACAGGATATATGGAAGAAAAATGAAACATGCGTCACAACAATGTCATTTAGTGTTTTTTAAAATAAACATAATAAAAAACATTTCTCTCCGTCTCTGTCTTTGTTTCTCTCTATGATTCTCTGTCTGTCTGTCTGTCTGTCTCTGTCTGTCTGTCTGTCTGTCTGTCTGTCTGTCTGTCTCTCCCCCTCTGTCTCTGTCTCTCTCTTTCTCTTTATAACTCTCGTGGCACAGGACGTACGTATACCCTAGATGAGAGTTTTCTTCGATTGCAATGTCGGTCTGACCAGGCTCAAACAATGAACTTTCTTAATATCCATGCGTACTAAAAGTTTTCATTTCTTATCAGAAATGCGTGTTTGTTTCATCATATCATAATAGAATAGATATGAAGTTTAACTCTTCTCTTCTTTAATGTTATTTTGTAGTGATTCTGTTAAAGTACAAAGTTAAAGTGATTTGTGAGGCATTTATTTAACCAGATGTGAACTGAATATGCTCACATGGTTTACAACAGGTTCATTAATAGTAGTACTCTTCACAGAACAATAAGATATCTGTTATATTTTAATATGTAGCAGGTTTTATCAAGTCGCACAGTACTCTCAGAGTTTAATCACTAATTACAAAACTTTATTTGATATGCAAATGAGCTGTTAATTAACTTGACACTGCTCAATGCTTCATGGGACAATTAGATATCCATCAGATCAACATTTGTAGCACGTTTCATTAATTTAATTCTGTAATTTTAGAGTAATAAAACTAATTATAAAGTTCGTTAAATATGGAAATGAACCCTAAATTAACTTGACACACTTCAATGTTTCATAGCAAAATTAAATATTTATCAGATCAATATCTGTAGCACGTTTCACCAAATTTGGTGCCGTAATTTCAGAGTTATATACCTAATCATAAAGTTTATTAAATATTCAAATGATCCCTTAATTAACTTCACACTACTAAATGCTTTACAACACAGTTAGATATCTGTCGGATCAGTATATGCAGCAGCTTTCATCACATTTGATGCAGTTATTTCGGAGTTATATGACTAATTATAAAACTTAATGAAATATGTAAATGACCTATTTATTAACTTGACACTGCTCAATGCTTCTCAGTACAATTGGATATTTATCAGATCAACATCTGTAGCAAGTTTCATCAAATTTAATGCTTTATTTCTGGAGGAATATCACTAATTACAAAGTTCATTAAATATGCGAATGACCTATTTGTTAACTTGACACTGCCAAATGCTTCTCAGTACAATTAGATATTTATCAGAACAGTATCTGTACCCGATTTCACTGACTTAGGTGCCGTAATTTAAGAGTTATATACCTAATTACAAAGTTCATTAAATATGCAAATGAACCCACACTACTAAATGCTTTACACCAGAGTTAGATATCAGTCAGATCAGTATCTGCAGCAGATTTCATCACATTTGGTTCAGTTATATCGGAGTTATATGACTAATTACAAAACTTCATAAGATATGCAAATGAGGTATTTATTAATTTGACACTGCCCAATGCTTCTAGGTATAATTTGATATATATCAGATCAATATTTGTTGCAAGTATCATCAAGTTTTGTACAGGAATTTCAGAGTTATGTAACTAATAACAAAAACTCATTTAATATGCAAATGAGCAGATAATTGACATGACACTCACAGTATCATGATAATGTTCTGAGATTGTCATCTGTGAAAAGTTTCATGAAATTTTGTGTAGTATTTCTTGATATATGTCTACACTGTCATTACCATCTACATAGGGAAACCATCGTACGAAAAAAAAACGATATTGCATAACTTCATTAATATGCAAGCCACACTAACCAAAATCTAATCAGTTCTTGCAAGTAGCATATGGTACCTGTCTACCTGTCTACCGAATCTGACTTGAATCTGTTCAGGCGTTTTTGAGTTATCGGGTAAACAGACAGACTGTCAGACACACACACACTCACACACACACACGGACAGACAGACAGACATTGCTATGACATTAGCCCACGTGTTCACACACGTGAGCTAAAAAAGGAGAAATACACAATGCCATACAATACAAACTCAAGAATATACAGAAAATATACAGAAAAATACAACATACTGCAACAGTATGATCGACTCTCTCTTTCTCTCTCTCTCTCACTCTCTCTCTCTCTCTCTGGTGGACACAGGACGTATGTATACCCTAGATGAGTTATTTCTTTGATTACATTGTCAGTCTGACTAGGCTGAAAGGATGACCTTTCATAATATTTATTCGCATTATTTGTTTTCATTTCTGATTGGAAATTCGTGTTTGTTAATCATCTATTGTTACACTGGATAGGACGTTTAACTCTTTCTGTTCGTGAATGATATTTTGCAGTGATTCTGTTAAAGTTTAAGGTTCAATACACAACACAAACAAGGAATATACTGAAAAGCACAACAAATGACAACAGTATGGTAGATATGATTGAGTTTCCTTAAGAAAAACACATGTATTTCATTCTCTCTCTCTCTCTCTCTCTCTCTCTCTCTCTCTCTCTCTCTCGGAAATAGTATGTTAGTATACCCAAATGATATTTTTTTACGATATTTGCTTGGTGACCTGCCTTAAGAATATCCTTTCAAAATATTAATGTGTAATAAAAAGTTTTCATTTCTCACTAGAAATCCAAATTACTCTGTACATCTAATATTTTACTAGATGTGAAAATTTACTGTTTCTTAACTTCAATGTATTTGCAGTGATTCTGTTAAGCTACAAAGTTCATCTCATTTCATAGGCATTTATAAAGAAAGATATATACACAGTACTAACATAGGAGTATATAAAAATAGAACATGTATTACGACAATGTGATTGAGTTTCCATTTAGAGAAAGCATATATAATAAAACATTTCGGTCTGTCTTTGTGTATCTCGCTGCATCACTTTTTATCCCTATCTGTCTGTCTGTCTGTCTGTCTGTATGTCTGTCTGTCTGTCTGTCTCTATGCCTGTGTGACTGTCTGTGTCTGTGTCTCTCTCTGTCTCTCTGTGTCTCTCTCTGTCTTTGTCTCTCTGTCTCTCTCTGTCTCTGTATCTCTCTCTGTTTCTCTGGGAAATAGTATGTTAGTATAACCAAAGGATACTTTCTTACGACACTTGCAGTTCGAAGAGTCTTACGAAATGTCTTTTCAAAATATTAATGTATATGAAAAGTTTTCATTTCTGAACAGAAATCCCGATTACTTTCTACATATAATGTCATACTAAATGTGAAGATTCACTCTTTTTCTGAACTTCAATGTTTTTGTAGTGATTATGTTAAACTACTAAGTTCACATCATTTCATGGGCATTTATTGAAAAGGAGATATATACAATACTATCTCAGTAGTATAGAGGAAAAATAGAACATGCATTACGACAATATGATTGAGTTTTCTTTAAGAGAAAGCATGTGTAATCCAACATTTAATTCTCTCTCTGTCTGTCTGTCTGTCTGTCTTTCTGTCTGTCTATCTGTCTTTGTAAAATAGTATGTAATTATACCTAAAGGAATATCCCTTCAATGTATTAAGTAGTATTAAAAGTTTTCATTTGTGACCAGTAATCCTAATTACTTTCTACATCAAACATTAAATTATTTGTGAAAATTTACTCTTTCTGAACTTCAAAGTTCTTGTAGTGATTCTGTTCAACTGCAAAGTTAATCTCACTTCAAAGGCATTTATTAAAAAGGAGGTATATAAAATACGAACATAGGAATATATGAAGAAAAATCCAGCATATATTACGACAATATGACTGAGTTTTCTTTACGAGAAAGCGTATATAATCAAACATTTCGTTTCTCTCTGTATCTCGCTGTGTCACTCTCTATCCCTGTCTGTCTGTCTGTCTGTCTATCTATCTATCTTTCTGTCTGTCTGTCTGTCTGTCTGTCTGTCTGTCTGTCTGTCTGTCTGAGTGTATGTTTATCTGTCTCTGTCTGTCGCTGTCTGTCTCTGTCTCGGTCTCTGTGTCTGTGTGTCTGTCTCTGTCTGCCTCTCTGTCTCTCTCTCTGTAACAGGTGGTAAGTATACTAAAAATTAGAGTTTTCATTTAGTATATTTTCAGTTTAAAAGGGCAAAACCAATATATTTTCACAATATTAATGTGTATCAAACGTCTGTTTTTCTGACTTAAAATGCCAATTAGGTTCAGCACTGACCCTCAAGAATTTTCCCGAAAGCGTACTGTTTCACCATCTAATGTTATGCTAGAAATAAAGTTTAACACTCTCTGACCTTCGATGTTATAATGCGGTGATTCTGTTAAAGTACAAAGTCTATCTGACGTTGAAGACATTAACAAAAAAGGGAGAACTAAACATTTCAAAAAGAGGAATATATGAAAGATAGAAAGTGCATTACAAGAATGTGATTGAGTTTCATTTAAGATAAACAAATATAATTCTCTCTCCCTGTCTCACTGTCTCCATCTCTCTCTGTCTTTCTGTCTCCCTTCCACTCTGTCTCTCTGTCTCTCTGTCCGTCCTCTGTGTCTGTCGCTGTCTGTCTCTGCCTCCCCCTGCCTCCTCTCTCTCTCTTTCTCTCTCTCTCTCTCTCTCTCTCTCTCTCTCTCTCTCTCTCTCTTTCTCTCTCTCTCTCTCTCCTCCCCTTTCTTGGGCATAGGGCGTACGTGTACCCGGATGAAAGTGTTCTTTAATTACATTGTCAGTCTGACTAGGCTAAAGCAATGACCTTGAATAATATTCATTCCAACGGAAAAATTTCATTTCTGATCTGAAATGCGCATTTGTTTGATCATCGAATGTTGAACTCAATATGAAGTTTAACTGTTTCTGTTCTTGAATGCAATTTTGTACTGATTCTGTTAAAGTACAAAGTTCAAGTCATTTTTAGGCATTTATTGAATATGGAGATATACTTAATACTCCGAAAAATTCAGAAAAATACAACAAATTGCAACAGTATGATTAAATTCCTTTTGGAAAAACAAGTGTAATTCGCACTCTTTCTTTCTCTCTGTCTCTCTCTCTGTCCGTCTCTGTCTGTCTGTCTCTCTGTCTCACCCTGTCTCTCTGTCTCTGTTTCTGTGTCTCTGTCTCTCTCTCTATCTCTGCCTCTGTTTCTGTGTCTCTGTCTCTCTGTCCCTGTCTCTCTCTGCCTTTCTCTCACTCTCTGGGAAATAGACTGTAAGTTTACCCAATTAAAAATGTTTACGATGCTTGCAGTCAGACCAGTCTGAAGCAATTTCCTTTCAAAATTCTTTTATGACCCGCGATGCCAAAAAGTTTCATCACAGCCCATTGAGAAGTTTCTCGAACTTCTAGACTGTAACCGTTTAATGTTATACTAGATATGAAGTTTAACTCTCTCTGTGCCCTTCAATATGATAATGTAGTGATTAAATTAATATACAAAATTCAGGTCATTTTTGAGGCATTTATTAAAAACGGAAAATAGGCATTTTAAACACACACAGGTATATATGGAAGAAAAATGCAACATGCATTACAAAAATGTGATTTAGTTTTCTTACAGATAAGTAAATATAAATCTTTCTCCCTTTTTCTCTGCCATTGTCTGTCTGTCTGTCCACCTGCCACCTGTCTGTCTGTCCACCTGTCTGTATCTCTGTCTGTCTGTCTCTGTCTGTCTGTCTGTCTGTCTGTCTGTCTGTCTGTCTCTGCTCTCTGTATCTCTTTGTCTCTCTCTGTCTCTCTGTCTGTCTCTCTCTGTGAAATAGTATGTAATTATACCAAAAGGATACTTATTACATTACTTACAGTCGGACTAGTCTTAAGAACTATCCTTTCAAAATATTAAATGTGTCTTAAAAGTTTTAATTTCTGACCTGAAATCCCAATTACTTTCTACATCGAATGTCAAACAATTTGTGAAGATTTAACATTCTGAACTTCAATTTTTTGTAGAGATTCTGTTCAATTACAAGGTTCATCTCACTTCATATACATTTATTAAAAAGGAGGTATATAAGGTACGAACACAGGAATATATGAAGAAAAATACAGCATATATTACGACAATGTGACTGAGTTTCCTTTAAGAAAAAGCATATATAATCCAACATTTCAGTCTCTCTCTGTGTATCTCGCTTTGTCACTCTCTATCCCTGTCTGTCTGTCTGTTTGTCTGTCTCTCTATATGTTTGTCTGTCTCTGTCTGTCACTGTCTGTCTCTGTCTGCCTCTCTGTCTCTTTCTCTGGTACAGCTGGTAAGTATACTAAAAATTAGTGTTTTCATTTATTATATTTCCAGTTTAAACGGGCAAAGCCAGTGTACTTTCACAAAATTTATGTGTATTAAACGTTTGCTTTTTCTGATTTGCAATGCCAATAAGGTTCAGCACTGACCCTCGAGAATTTTCCTGAAGACGTAGGGTTTCACCATGTGATGTTATACTAGACGTAAAGTTTTACTCTCTCTCTGCCCTTCGATGTTATAATGCAGTGATTAAATTGATGTACATAGTTCAGGTCGTTTTTGAGGCATTTATTAAAAAGGCAAAAAAGGCATTTGAAAAACAGGAATATATTGAAGAAAAAATGCAACATGCATCACAACAATATGATTGAGTTTACTTGAAGATAAATATATATAAAACTCTCTCTTTTTCTCTGTCTCTGTCTTTTTCTGTTTGTCTGTCCGCCCGTCTGTCCGTCTGTGTCTGACTCTGTCTCTCTGTCTGTCTGTCTGTCCCTGTCTGTCTGCCTGTCTGTCTGTCTGTCCGTCCGTCTGTCTGTCTCTTTCTGTCTGTCTGTCTGTCTGTCTGTCTGTCTGTCTGTCTGTCTGTCTGTCTGTCTGTCTGTCTCTGTCTGTCTGTCCGTCTGTCTGTCTGTCTGTCTGTCTCTCAATTAGACTGTAAGTATTCTAAAACAGAGAGTTGTAATTTACGATACTTGCAGTAAGACAAGGCTTGAACAATGCCATTTCATTATATTAACGTGTATTAAGAGGTTTCTTTTCTGCCCGGAAATGCAGACTATTGAGAATGATCTCGAATATCTATAGCTTCACCGTCTAATACTGTACCGGATATTAAGTTTCACTCTCTCTACCCTTCAATATTATCATGTAGTGTAAAAGATACATACATACATACATACATACATACATACATACATACTGAAGATATTCAGTTATACCTTGCTGGTGCGTTCGTTGTTGACTTTGTCAAAGTTAATCCGGTGATAATCTGGTGACAGCGTCCGCAGATTAGTAATTTACCTTTGCTTGCTTTGGCGCATAGGCAATCAAACGCATCAGATAATAGACGCAGCACAGTGACAAAACTTCGCGTAAGATTTTCAAAGGACAAATAAGTGACACAGCGAACGCGGACGGAGAAAAAACGTTACAAAACCAGTGCTTACATAAGACAAAGGCACCAAAGGTTGGCAGTTTAAATGTTTATTGGCAAAACATATCATACTCAAACGTATTAAAATAAAATAAACTATATCAAGAAGAAACCTGTGCTGAGACCAAGACACCCCTATCCCTGCCCCTAGCCCTGGGGACGGCCATTTCTACAACCCCCTATGCTGTAACACACAGCCCTGCCACGCAAAGGTAGCAGGGCCATGGCGTCTGTATCGTAATCGTCAGAGTCAAAACCAGCCCGTAAAAAGGCAGGAATTCCATCTGAAAACACCACAGCTATGGAACCACACCTATAAGTTGACTGCAGTGGCCTCAGTGAATGAGTTGTTTCTTATTTGAGCAATCGGTGATCTACCCAAACATACTACCATTAACCAACCATAGCAACTACGTATGAATCCTGCACAGTTCTACGTGTAATTAAGGGTTCTCTGGAATAAAATGCCGTACGCAAACTATTGCAGTGTTCTTCTATGAACACTAAACTCTGAAAAGGTTGCGAGATAGCGGCACAAATAAACATGCGGAGGACATAACATTTGAATACGCGTATTTCTATGTGTACTTTTCGCACGTGGTTTTGTTTGCACCATAGTGCGTTTGAAACGCTGCTTCACCTACAGCATTACCGATAAGTTTACAAGAATGACATGCTAATTTTGAAAGTTCGGTATTTTGGCACCAGGAATTCTGATCACGGAGAAAACCACCTGTTTGAATACCGTTCGATATTAAGTGATGGTCAAATTTCAGGGTGTGCACGCGCTTGATACCCAACAAACATAAATGCGCAGTTAATTTATCATGTATCGCGGCCACATGTTGATAAAACAACGTCGATCACTTGTTGTGAGATAATAAGGCTAATAACAAAATAAACAACAACAACAACAACAACAACAACAACAACAACAACAACAACAACAACAACAACAGAACAGGTAGACATTACAGCAAAACCCCAAACCGCAAACAACCAAATGTTTAGACAAAACTTTAAAAGGCTCTTAAAAGACATCTTCAGTAGAGCACAGAGTGTAATTTCGACAAGAAAACCCGAACTGAGTTTGGGTGCCGAAGATGCTCTCACATTTCCATATCTGACAAACAGTAATGGAAAAAGATAAACAAATATAAAGGACGGACGCATCTGACGCGGCGACGTATCTCATTTTTAAAGTATAAGCTTACAATATCAACTCACCTAACACCTTCGGTCGTGTAAACACTTGGGAGGAGGCATTGAACTCAACTCATTGACAAATTTCCAGTCATATGCCACTTCGAAAAATTCTATATTCACGGTTTGGCAAAATTAAGTTGATTCCGTCAAATGAAAGAAGGCTATTCCATGGTGCATTGGGGTACACTTAGGTGTACGTAGAGCTGGAATAATGTGGTTACATTCGGGATGCTTTACTCGAAACCATTTGTTTCAGGGCACATACACATGATATATGGTGTGGGAAATAATTGCCGCTCATAAAATAAGAAAATACACTCAATATCTGTACATCTTTATTTATATAGTCACAGTACCACCGACACCCACGAAAACCAAAATGGTTCAGTCCAAGTACCCGCAACTGTGCCACGCGACCGGTCAACAGGAAATCCACCGTAGGTGTCTACGGCACGAGTATACGCGTATCACCCTGGCGACGTTAATCCAGTTAATCGACAACACTTATCACCATCGGGAATGTACTCCTCCCCCTAGCACAGACGAGCCCAACCCTCGAAGCCCTGAGTCATTCGACAAAGCATTGTTATTACAATTTCCTGCATGGAATTAACAGCTGAGTTAGCCGGTCAAATCGTCTTGGCAATTCCTGGCATGTGACCGGAAATGCCATTTACTATATAATAGGTTTACAATAGACCCTCCAGAATTTTCTCGGGGGTCTGAGGTTATACTAAAAATTATGTTGAACTCTCTCTGTCCTTTGATATTATTATGTTTTTTATGACTCTGTTAAAGTACAAAGTCTATCTGACATTTAAGGCATTTGCTGACAAAGGAGAATTACACATTGTAAGAAGAGGAATACACGAAAGATAGATGGAACATGCATTGTAAAAATTTGATCGAGTTTTATTGAAGAAATACAAATGTCTCTCTCTCTCTCTGTCTCTCTCACATTGTTTGTCTATCTGTCTGTCTGTCTGTCTGTCACTCACTCACTCTCTTTCTTCTCTCTCTCCCTCTCTCTCTTTATACACACACACACACACACACACACACACACATATATATATATATATATATATATATATATATATATATATATATATATTATATATATAACTCCCTCATTTGTACACAGGACGTACGTATGCCCTAGATGAGTGTTTTCCTTGATTACATTGTCAGTCTGACCAGACTAAAACAATGATCTTGCATAATAATCATTCCTACAAAAAGTTTTCATTTCTTATCGGAAATGCGTGTTTGTTAAAACATCCCATGTTATACAGGATCGGATTTTGTAGTGATTCTATAAAAGTAAAAAGTTTATTTCTAAGGCATTCAATAAAAAACGAGTAATACACATTACAAACAGTGGAATATACAGAAAAATACAGAAAAAAACGTCGCATTGCAACACAGTGATTGAATTTCCTTAAGAAAAACACATATAATTCTGTCTGTCTGTCTGTTTCTGTCTGTCTGTCTACGTCTGTCTCCGTGTGTCTGTCTGTCTCTGTCTGTCTGTCTCCTTGTCTCTTTGTCTCTGTCTCTCTCTATCTGGGAAATAGACTGTAAGTATTCTAAAACGGAGAGTTTTAATTTACAATACTTGCAGTAAGACCAGGCTAGAACAATGTCATCTCATTATATTAAGGTTAATCAAGAGTTTTCTTTTCTGTCCGGAAATGAACATTGATTTCACCGTTAGACCATGGAAAATTTTCTCGAATGTCCATAGTTCCATGGTCTAATATTATACTGGATATGAAGTCTAACTCTATCTGCCCTTCAATATTATTATGTAGTGATTAAGATTAAATCATCTGATGTTATACAAGATAGGAAGTAACTATATTTATTCTTCGATGTTATTTTATAGTGATTCTATAAAAGTAAAAAGTTCATTGTAAGGCATTCAATAATAAACGAGAAAAATACATTACAAACACTGGAATATACAGAAAAATACAGAAAAAAACGTCGCATTGCAATACAGTGATAGAATTTCATTAAGAAAAACATAATATTATAATTTTGTCTGTCTGTCTCTGTCTCTTTGTCTCTTTGTCTCTGCCTCTCTCTATCTGGGAAATAGACTGGAAGTGTTCTAAAACAGAGAGTTTTAATTTACAATACTTGCAGTAAGACCAGGCTAGAATAATGCCATCTAATTATATTAAGGTTTATCAAGAGTTTTCTTTTTTGCCCGGAAATGAACATTGAATTTACCGTTAAGACCATTGCGAATTTTCTCAAATGTGTATTGTTCCGCCGTCTAATGTTATACTGGATATGAAGTTTACCTCTCTGCCCTTCCATTTTATCATGAAGTGAATAAGTTAAAGTACAAAGTTCAAGCCATTTGTGAGGCATTTATTAAAAAAGGAATAGTAGACATTTCAAACAAAGGAATACATGAAAGAAAATTGCAACATGCATCACAACAATGTGATTGAGTTTCCTTTAAGATAACCAAATATAAAATTATCTCTTTTTCTCTGTCTTTGTCTATGTCTCTGTCTCTGTCTCTGTCTGTCTGTCTCTAACTCCCTCATTTATACACAGGACGTATGTATACCCTAGATAAGTGGATTCGTTGATTACATTCTCAGTCTGACCAGGCTAAAACAATGATCTTGCATAATAATCATTTCTACAAAAAAATTTCATATCTTATCAGCAATGCGTGTTTGTTTGGTAATCTAATGTTATGCAAGATAGAAGTAACTATTTTTATTCTTCGATGTTATTTTGTGGTGATTCTATTAAGTACAAATTTCAAGTCATTTCTAAGACATTCAATAAAGAACGAGAAAAACATTTTACAAACACTGGAATATTCAGAAGATTACAGAAAAAACACCGCATTGCAACACAGTGATTGTTTCCTTAAGAAAATCACATATAATTCTGTCTGTCTCTGTCTCTGTCTCTGTCACTGTCTGTCTGTCTGTCTGTCTGTCTCTGTCTGTCTGTCTGTCTGTGTCTCACTGTCTCTGTCTCTCTGATTCTGTCTCTGTCCATCTCTCTCTATCTGGGAAATAGACTGTAAGTATTCTAAAACAGAGAGTTTTAATTTACAATACTTGCAGTAAGACCAGGCTAGCACAATATTATCTTATTATATTAACGTTTATCAAGAGTTTTCTTTTCTGCCCTGAAATGAACATTGATTTCGCCGTTAGACCATGGAGAATTTTCTCGAATGTCTATAGTTCCAACGTGTAATATTATATGAAGTCTAACCCTCTCTGCCCTTCAATATTATCACGTAGTGATTAAGATTAAATCATCTGATGTTATACAATATAGGAAGTAACTTTATGCATTCCTCTATGTTATTTTATAGTGATTCTATTAAAGTACAAAGTTCAAGTCATTTCTAAGACATTCAATAATGAACGAGAAAAACATTTTACAAACACTGGAATATACAGAAAAATACAGAAAAATACATCGCATTGCAACACAGTGATTGAATTTCTTTAAGAAAAAACATATAATTCTGTATGTGTCTGTCTCTGTCTGTCTGTCTCTGTCTGTCTGTCTGTGTATTTGTCTGTCTGTCTGTCTGTCTGTCTGTCTGTCTGTCTGTCTGTCTGTCTGTTTGTCTATCTGTGTCTGTCTCTGTCCATCTCTCTCTATCTGGGAAATAGACTGTAAGTATTCCAAAACAGAGAGTTTTAATTCTCAATACTTGCAGTAAGACCAGGCTAGAACAAGTCATCTCATTATATTAACGTTTATCAAGAGTTTTCTTTTTGCCCGGAAATGAAAATTGATTTCATCGTTAAGACCACTGAGAATTATCTCGAATGTTTATAGTTCCATGGTCTAATATTATACTTGATATGAAGTCTAACTCTCTCTGCCCTTCAATTGTCTCATGTAATGGTTAAGTTAATGTACAAAGTAAAAGCCGTTTGTGAGGCATTTATTAAAAAAGAAAAAGTAGACATTTCAAACAAAAGAATATATGAAAGAAAATTGAAACATGCATTACAACAATGTGATTGAGTTTCCTTTAAGATAACCAAATATAAAATTCGCTGTCTTTTTCTCTTTCTCTGTCTCTCTGTAACTCTCTCTCTCTCTCTCTCTCTCTCTCTCTTGGAAATAGAATGTAAGTTTACCCAATTGAGAGGTTTTTACGATGCTTGCAGTCAGTCCTCTGTAAAGCAATTATTTTCAAAATATCAATGTGTATTAAAAGTTTTCATTTCTGACCCCAAATGCTAACGTCTTTCTATATATAATGTTATACTATATGTGAAGTTATACTGTTTCTGAACTTCAATATTTTTGTACCGATTCTCTTAAACTACAAAGTTCATCTCATGTCGTAGGCATTTATTAAAAGGAAATATATAAATTATACTGACAAAGAAATGTAGGAAGAAAAAATACAACATGTATTACGGCACTGGAATATACATAAAAATACAGAAAAATACAACGCATTGCAACAGTACGATTGATTTTCCTTTAGAAAAAACATACAATTTTGTCTCTGTATCTGTCTGTCCCTGTCTCTGTCTCTGTGTTTGTCTGTCTGTCGGTCCGTCTATCCGTCTGTCTGTCTGTCTCTGTCTGTCTGTCTGTCTGTCTCCCTCTCCCTCCCTCTCTCCCCCTCTATCTGAATAGACTGTAAGTATTCTAAAACATGTAGTTTAAATTTACTATACGTGTACTCAGACCAGGCAAGAACAATGCCATTTCATTATATTAATGTGTTTTAAGACATTTATTTGCTGGCCGGAAATACCATCATAATTTCGTCATAGACCATTGAGAATTCACTCGAATATCTGTAGTTCCAACGTCAAATGTTATACTAAATATGAAGTTGAACTCTCTCTCTGCCCTTCAATATCATAATATAGTGAATAAGTTAATAAAGAATGTCATTCGTGAGGCATTTATTGAAAAAGGAAAACTAGACATTTCAAACACAGGAATATGTGAAAGAAAAATGCAACATGCATTACAACGAATGTGATTTAGTTTCCTTTAAGATAATGAAATATTAAAATCTCTCTCTTTTTCTCTGTCTCTGTCTCTCTGTTTCTTTCTCTCTCTTTCTCTAACTCCCTCTTTTGGATACAGGTCGTATGTATATCCTAGATGAGTGTTTTCCTTGATTATATTGTCGGTCTGACCAGGCTAAAACAATGATCTTTCACTATATTCATTCCTACGAAAAGTTTTCATTTCTCATCGGAAATGCATGTTTGTTTGGTCATCTAATGTTGTACTAGATATGAACTTTACCTCTTTTTATTCAACGTTATTTTGTAGTGATTCTGTTAAAAGTATAAAGTTCAAGTCATTTCTGAGGAATTCAGTAAAAAGGAGAAATATAAAATACAAACACTGGAATATGAAGAAAAAATACAGAAAAGTACTACGTATTGCAACAGTAGGATTGAGTTCCTTAAGATAAACATAAATTTTGTCTCTGTCTCTGTCTCTGTCTCTGTCTGTCTGTCTGTCCCCCTCTCTCTATCTGGCAAATAGACTGTAAGTATTCTAAAACAGAGAGTTTTAATTTACGATACTTGCATTTCATTATATGAAAGTGTATTATGAGTTCACTTTTCTGGCCGGAAATGCCAATTAATTTCATCATAGACCATTGGGAATTCTCTCGAATGTCTGCAGATCCACCATCTAATGTTATATTAGATATGAAGTTAAACTCTCTCTGCCCTTCAATACTATAATGTAGTGATTAATTTAATATAGAAAGTTCAGTCTTTTGTAAGACATTTATTAAAAAAGGAAAATAGACATTTAAAATACAGGAATATATGAAAGAAAAATGCAACATGCATTACAACAATGTGATTGATTTTACTTGAAGATAAGCAAATATAACACTCTCTCTCTTTTTCTCTGACTGTCTCTCTCGCTCTCCCTCTCTAATTCTCTCCCTCTCGCTCTCTTGGAAATAGAATGTAAGTATACCCAATTGACAGGTTTTTACGATGCTTGCAGTCAGACCAGTCTGAAGCAATTTCCTTTCAAAATATTAATGTGTATTAAAAGTTTTCATTTCTAACCCCAAATACCAATCAGCTAATGTTATACTATATGTGAAGTTATAGTGTTTCTGAACTTCAATGTTTTTGTAGTGATTCTGTTAAACAAAAAAGTTCATCTCATCTCATTGGCATTTATAAAAACGGATATATATATATATATATATATATATATATATATATATATATATATATATATATATATATATATATATATATATAACATGACTGATACACACTACCACACCCAGTTGTTTGGTCCGAAAGTATTTTAATGAACTTGTGACACAACGTTTCGCTCCAAAACATGAGCTTCTTCAGGTGTACTGTATAACGGAAAATACAAAGATCGTGCTTACAAATAAATGCTGTAGATAAAGAAATCATTGCTTTACAAAACTTTAAAATGTGGAATTGTTTGACAAAGTCGATCGATTGGAAATGATATGTAATTATGTAAAAAAAGTACCAACCTTGCGGTCCGACGCCCAAGGTTGGAATCTGGCGTGCGGATATGCAGGTGAATGGCTATTTATACCTCCGGGAAATGGACTGAGAGGGCACTGTGGGAACTTATTTGAATATTGGGCGGATGTTTAAGCCAACAGGTGAAAGAGTATTGAGTTACTGGATCCATAGTGATTCAATTTGTTTACGCAGCTTATCATCTGACTGATATATTTGCACTATCGCGGAAATTGTAATGTCGTTGATGTCATGCTGATCAGAGTTGAAATAAATGGCTACAGGGGTGTCTTTATTATGGCGAGTAGTCGAGAGATGATTGTTGAAACGTAGTCTAAGTGAAGTCTTAGTTTCACCCACATATTGTTTTGAGCAACGTTTGCATGTGATGAGATAAATGATGTTTTTACTTTGACAGCTCATATTATTTCTGATTTCATGGATGGTATTATTGGCTGTGCTAGTGAAATGGGTGATATCTGCTGAAAATTTGCAAACATTGCAAACTAAGGTTTCACTTAGACTACTATATAGATATATTTATATATATAATGCTAACACAGGAATATAGGCAGAAAAATACAACTTATATTACGACAATGTGGTTGAGTTTCTCTTAAGAGAAAGCATATATAATCCAACATTTCGATCTCTCTCTCTGTGTATCTCGCTGTGTCACTCTCTCTTCTTGTCTGCCTGCCTGTCTGTCTGTCTGTCTGCCCGTCTCTCTCCCTCTTTCTGTCTCTCGCTAAAAGCTGGTAAATATAATGAAAGGGGGAGTTTTCATGAATAACATTTCCAGTTTTTACGGGGGCAAAACCAATGTCCTTTTGAAATTCTCTCTCTCTCTCTCTCTCTCTCTCTCTCTGGAAAATAGTATGTAAGTATTGCAAAACAGACAGTCTTTATTTACGATACTTGCACACAGACCAGGCTAGAACAATGTCATGACATTAATTTAATGTGTATTAAGAGTTTTCTTTTCTTACCGGAAATGCCAATTAGTTTAATCATTGACCATTGAGAATATCTTCGAATGTCAATAATTTCACCATCTAATGGTATACTAGGTATGAATTTTAACTCTATCTGCCCTTCAATATTTTTGTGTAGTGATTAAGTTAAAGTACAAAGTTCAAGTCATTTGTGAGGCATTTATTAAAAAGGAAAAATAGACATTTCAAACATAGGAATATATGAAAGAAAATGCAACATGCATTACAACAATATGATTGAGTCTCCTGTAAGATAAGCAAATATAAAACTCTCTCTCTTTCTTTGTCTCCCTCTTTATAACTCTCTCTCGTCGACACAGGACGTACGTATACCCTTGATGAGAGTTTTCTTCGATTGCATTGTCGGTCTGACCAGGCTCAAACAATGACCTTTCTTAATATCCATGCGTACTAAAAGCTTTCATTTCTGACCAGAATCCTTGTTTGTTTGATCATCTAATGTAACACTAGATATGAAGTTTAACTCTTTTTGTTCTTCAGAAGTCCTTTGTAGTGATTCCGTTAAAGTAGAAAATTTAAGTCATTTCTAAGGCATTTATTAAAAAACCAAGTTATACACAATAGAAACTCAGGAATATAGAAAAAATACAGGAAATACAGCACACTGCAAAAGTATGATTGACTTTTAAGAAAAACAAATATAAATAATTCTCTCTCTCCTCTCTGTATGACTGTCTGTCTGTGTCTGTGTCTGTGTCTGTCGGTCTCACGGTCTGTCTGTCTGTGTCTGTATCTGTCTGTCTGTCGGTCTGTCTGTCTGTCTCTGTCTGTCTGTATCTGTCTCTCGCTGTCTCTCTGTCTGTCTCTCTGTCTGTCTCTGTCTGTCTGTCTGTCTGTCTGTCTGTCTGTCTCTCTCTCTCTCTCTCTCTCTCTCTCTCTCTCTCTCTCTCTCTCTCTCTCTCTCTCTCTCGCTCTCTGTCTGAAATAGAATGTACGTATACCAAAAGATGAGTTCTCTTACGATACTTGCAGTCAGACGAGTCTAAAGCAATTTACTTTCAAAATATTAATGTGCATTAAAAAATTTCATTTTTGACCGGACATCCCAATTACTTTCTACATTTAATGTTATACTTTATATGGACTTTTTCTGTTTCTGAACTTCAATGTTTTTGTAGTGATGCTGTTAAACTACAAAGTTTATCTTATTTCATAGGCATTAATTAAAAAGGAGATATATATATATAATACTAACACAGGAATATATGAAGAAAAATACAACATGTATTACGGCAATGTTATTGAGTTTCCTTTACGACAAAGCATGTATAAGTCAACATTTTGGTCTCTCTCTGTGTATATCGCTGTGTCACTCTATATCCTTGTCTGCCTGTATGTCTATCTGTCTGTCTGTCTCTGACTCTCTCGCTCTATATCTCTCTCCCTCTCTCTGTCTCTCGCTAACAGCTGGTAAATATAATGAAAAGGGACTTTTCATTTATTATATTTCAAGTTTTGACTGGCAAAACCAATGTCCTTTTGAAATATTATTGTGTATCCACAGTTTTTTATTCTGAACGGAAATGCCAATTAGATTCACCATAGACACTCCAGAATTATCTCGAGGGTTTAATTTTTCATCTTTTAATGTTACACCAGAAATGAAGTTGAACACACTCTGGCATTCAATAATATAATGTAGTGATTGTGTTAAAGTACAGAGTCTATCTGACTTTTTAGGAATTTACTAAAAAGGAGAACTACACAGCTCAAACAGAGAAATATAGGAAAGATAGATGGGGACCGCATTACAACGATCTGATTGAGTTTCATTTAAGACAAACAAATACAATTTTCTCTCTGTGTCTCTCCCTCGCTTTCTCGCTCTCTCTTTTCTCTCTCTCTATCTTCCCCCCTCTCTCTCTTGGGATATAGTATGTAAGTATTTCAAATCAGAGAGTTTGTTTTTATTTACGATACTTGCACACAGACCAGGCTAGAAAAAATGTCATGTCATTATATTAACTAACCGGAAATGCCAATTAGTTTCATCATTGATTATTGAAAAATTTTTCGAATGTCAATAATTTCACCGTCAAATGGTATACTAGATATGAAGTTTAACTCTCTCTGCCCTTTAATATTTTAATGTAGTGATGAAGTTAAGGTACAAAGTTCAAGTCATTTGTGAGGCATTTATTAAAATGGAAAATAGACATTTCAAACACAGGAATATATGAAAGAAAAATGCAACATGCATTACAACAATTTGATTGAGTCTCCTGTAGGATGTGCAAATATAAAAGTCTGTCTTTCTTTGTCTCCCTCTTTATAACTCTCTCTCGTCGACACAGGGCATACGTATATCCTAGATGAGAGTTTTCTTTGATTACATTGTCAGTCAGACAAGGCCCAAACATTGATCTTTCCTAATTCATGCATACTAAAAGCTTTCATTTCTGATCAGAAATCCTTATTTGTTTGATCATCTAATGTAACACTAGATATATAGTTTAAGTTTTTCTGTTCTTCAAAAGTCCTTTGTTGTGATTCCGTGAAAGTACAAAATTAAATTAATTTCTGAGGCATTTATTAAAAAAAAATACACAATATGAACTCAGGAATATACAAAAAATTACAGAAAATTACAACACATTAATTGCAACAGTATGATTGAGTTTCCTAAGAAAAACAAATATAATTCGTTCTCTCTCCTCATTCTCTCTTTTTGTCTGCCTGTTTGTCTGTGTGTCTGTCTATGTATGTGTCTGACTGTTTAACTGTCTGTTTGTCTCTCTGTCTGTCTGCCTGTGTCTCTGTCTCTCTCTGTTTGTCTGTCTGTCTGTCCGTCTGTCTGTCTGTCTGTCTGTCTGTCTGTCTGTCTCTGTCTCTCTTTGTCTCTGCAACAGTTGGTAGGCATAGCGATAAGAAGAGTTTTCTTGTATTATATATCAATTGTTAACGGGAAAAACTATTGTCCTCTTAAAATATTAATGTGTATCAAAGCGTTTTCTTCTGACCGGAAATGCCAATCAGGTGCAGACCCTCGATAATTTTCACGAGGGTCTAGTGTTTCATCATCTAATGTTACACCAGAAATGAAGTTTAACTCCCTCCGCCATTCAATATTATAATGTAGTTATTCGGTTAAAGTACAGGGTCTATATGTTATTATGACTTTTTAGGCATTTATTAAGAAACAGAGAACTAAACATCTCAAACAGAGGAATACAGTAAGATAGATGGAACCTGCACTACAACAAAGGGATTGAGTTTCACTTAAGATAAAAAAGTATAATTCTATCTCTCTGTCTCTGTCTCTCTCGCGCTTTCTGTCTCTCCTCTCTCTATCTCTCTGTCTCTCTCTCTCACTTTCTCTCTCTCTCTCTCTCCCTCTCTCCCCCCCTCTCTCTCTCGGAAATAGTATGTAAGTATCCCAAAACTGAGAGTTTTTATTTACGATTCTTGCAGTTAGAGCAGGCTAGAACAATGTCATCTCATTATCTTAACGTGTATAAAGAGGTTACTTTTCTGAGCGGAAATGCCAAATTATTTCATTATACAACATTGAGAATTCTCTCGAATGTCTATAGTTTCACCGTCTAATGTTATACTAGATAAGAAGTTAAAGTCTTTCTTCCCTAAAATTATGTAGTGATTAAGTTAAAGTACAAATTTCAAGTCATTTGTCGGGCATTTATTAAAAATAGACATTTCAAACACAGCAGGAATATATGAAAGAAAAATGCAACATGCATTACAAGAATGTGATTCCTGTAAAATAAGCAAATATGAAACTCTCTCTCTCTCTCTCTCTCTCTCTCTCTCTCTCTCTCTCTCTCTCTCTCTCTCGTGGACACAGGACGTACGTCTACCTAGATGAGAGTTTTCTTTGATGACATTGTCAATTTGACTATAGTCAGGTGGCTTAGCAACAAAAAACAGCAAGATCGTTACACGGATGACAAAAGTGCCAAATTTTCTACAGAGGTTCACATATCTGTGTAGATCAAAATTAGCTATTGCTCCAAAAATTTGGGTCACCGGAAAGGCTCGATGACGTCATAAATTCAAAACGGCCGCCATTATATTGCTTAAAATGGTAAAATACTGCTAATTCAGGCAGTTTTCAATATTTTTTTGCATAAACTGACACAAACATTCTCATTTATATGTAAAACATAAAATTGACGCAAACCAATTATTATGATGACGTCATAAAGCCAAAATGGCCGACCAAATTCAAAACGTCTGCTGTAACATTGTCTAAAATGTTAAAGCACTGTTAATTAAGCCTCTTTCAGCATTTTATCGCCTGAACTGAAATTAACATCCCAAATTACAGACAAAACATATAATTAATGCAAATTATTTATTGTGATGACGTCATAAAACCAAAATGGCAACCGAAAATTACAAAATGGCCTGTTATGAAGTTCACTTTGCTTGGTACAATAGCCCATTTATGTGACAAAATGATAGTGTCAAGGTAATATACAATTTGTATTAATATTCCATAAACTCAAAATAAAAAATAAATGTACCAAACCTTTGCCAATAAGTTCAACACAAATATCAAACCCTTATGAGATTATTTATTACTAAACAATAATCTGTGTTTGAAAAATCGAATCGATATAAAAGGAAATAAAGACAACTTCACACACTGGTTAACCTTGTTAATGATACCGTATAGTGAGTAGATCAATGTGGTTTCGTGCTAGGGAAACATGGTGAGAAACCAGTGAATCGATAGT
>LD347789.1:28560-53336 GCA_001465055.1 Ptychodera flava | reverse complement strand
CAAATCAAGACATCAATGCCGAATAATGGCAAAATAACCGAATTAACATAATAAATTCATAATAATGTCAAGATAATATCAAGATAATGTCATAATCATGACCAAAAAATGGAAAATAAAGACAAAATAATGACATAAAAATGACCAAATCACCAAATAATGGCATAATAATTGTGAAATAAGTTCCAAATCAAGGCATCAATGCCAAATAATGTCACAACAACCGAATTACCAAATAGGTTCGTTATTATATCAAAATAATATCCAAATAATGATCAAATAATTGCATAATAATGGCACAATATTTACATAATTATCACAAAATCACCAAAATAAATGGAATAATAATGATAAGATAAGTTTAAATAAATATTTCAAGATAATTTTGGCGGTGTTCTCACCCCATAGACACTATCATTACTTGGCCCGATACAACTCTCTGCTAACGTACACTCTCTTCATACACTTAAACAAGGGGCACAACCTCAGCACCCTTCCAGCTCATGCATCACAATTTCTGAGCCCTAAAATTACACTCTATTCACAAGCGATCGAGTTAAAAGTAGCATGATGAGACCTCAAATAGACATAACAAAGCTAATGTCGGGTTTACTTTACCTCACATCTCGAAAACGCTCGAAAAACCGCGATTTTAACATCGTTGTATGATTTTACTCGCTTTGAAGGACCAGGGTGCTCCAGAGGTTCCCATGTTAATGAGCATTTGAAATTAGCCAATCGCGTGGTCTGTACAGCCAAGCGTGGCCAGCTATGACGTATTCATATTAAAAAGTTTTGACAAGGCTCGTCCCTACAACCATTCGTGTTGGTATGCTTTTCTTCAATACAATATCCCCGTTCAGCCTCACTCATCATTTCAGCGTAGAAGCACTTGGAGACTAAAGTCTAAACCGTAGACCCTCGAGACAAACTCGAGGGTCTATGTCTAAACTTCATTCTGGTGAAAATGCTATTCAAAACGTAAAAATAAAGGCCCTGCTGCCGGGGCATCACGTCTTCAACAACTTTTCCCGGCTGTCAGCAAGACTTGTCAACCAAAAACATGAACACGCCAAATTCAAAACATCGAAGCGAGAAAAATTGACTCCCCAGACCAAAAAGATAAAACCAAAACCACCTTCCAAACGCCAACCACCGCACACTCACACTGTGTTTGAAGCGTGTTTGTGTGTGGCTCTGTTACCGGCGTTAAACCGTATAATGCCGGTAACACACAGCCCTGCCACGCAGAGCTAGTTTGTGCAAAGCTTTTCCCTCGATTTACGTACTGGTTTTATTAGACTTGGTTGAAGTGTGTGATATGTGAAAATGTGACTTGGGTGAACGCCTGGAATGCAATAAGTGTGTTCTGTTTTCATGTGAAATGTGTGAGTAGGGTGACATGAACGCTTTGACTGGGGTGAACGCGATACAGGGAAGTTTCACTCGGCACAAACTACAGAAACTCACTTAGACTCAATGAAAATGCGTTCGAGCGCTAGGAAAACCCGATTTGGGCTGCAAAATGTTACACTAGAAACTATTGCAAATCATTTTATTGTTTGAAAATTCACCAATTTGAACCAAATCTACTGGTTTACCTCCTTTCTGTGACACCCTAATGGCCGAACTGAGCTCCAAACGGAGATTCAGGAGTGGAAACTCAACCGTCCCAGAGTTACATGATTTGATTGTCATGGAAATCCTACTGTGTGGTGGGGATCAAGTTTCTGGTGATTTTAGTCATTCAGAGAGATGGCAAAAAGTTATGTTTCAGCGATTGTAGGTTTCGAAATGTATGGCAACGCTTTCAAGCATTAGATGTCTCTCAAAGAAAAAAATTGACGGATATGGCGATAGTGCATAAGATGTCTCAACCAGTGCCGTCGCACGAGGTCTGAGAAGCACATGGTCAGGTGGGGAATGGACTTTAAAAAAACGGACGCCAGTAGCCTATGACAAATTCACCGATGAGAATAATGCTTACTGTGATGCATATATAATTTTTACTGGACAACACCGAAACATAATCCTGTTCTTTGATTTCCAGTTCTTACATATTTCACAAAGTCAGAGTCAATGTTTATTTCGAGCTACGCTTCTAGTTGTTTCTCCCACGGCGTGCTCGGGTAAATCACGTGTATTGTCTCACAATCTGACAAATTTACAAAGATGAATGACAGAATGGCCGCCGGCCGCGCCAGTCGACAGGACCAAAATGTCTGGACAACGTTTGAGAAAGGGATTGATCGTGAAATTTTGAGGTTAAAATTGGAGGCGTGGTTTAACAGATTTGCTTTGGCGTGTAAAACTTCAATTTCGCGCCACGATCTTTTGAGTTTGGCGGTTTGGTCTTTTCACTTGACAAGTTGAGCAACAGCTCAGAATATCTTGCGGTAAGACGTGCTGGCGGCTGGGCTTTTGTTTCGATGTATTGAACACAGTGATTTCATCAGACGAGCGATTTCTGCAACAGCATGGCAGGACACGCTGTATTTTCCCCTGAAGGCAGGCTCGTGCGCCGTTTGCAGAGAGGGTTTATATTGTCGACTGAAGTGCTTACATCACTCGACGTATTGTAGGGAAAAACGACATGATATGCCTCGGTACGTCATAGCTGGCCATGTTTCTTATAACATCTACGTTATGTTTGAAACATTAACAACAGCACAACAATTATGTTCATTGAATTTTATTGGTCGACAACAACAACACGACTAATAAACGTAAACAACAATACAAACAACAACAACAACAACAACAACCAGAATTCTGGGTTCCCTATGGTTTTATCACGTTTTAACGTAAAACAGAAAAGTGTCTGTATCCCTTTTTACATTTAAATGCGAGGCCAAATGAAAAGCGTTGGACGCGTTTTGCCACGGATTTATGTCTCCTTCTACATTCTATTCTGAATTCAAATTACAACTAAACATTTCTCTCAATTTTCTGTATTACTATTCTATATTTTATTTTACAACTCACAAACTTTGAAGGCCAACATTTTGTTTACGCTGTCATTGACGGCTTCATTCTATCGTAATGTAGCAAAATTGTGTCGGCGTTACTCGGACAGAGCATTACTAAGACAGAAGCCCATGACCTGTGAGTGCAAGCGGGCCGTACTAGCGGTATTTGCACGAGTGCTGCGTTGTATTGCGAGGCACTCGTGCAAATACCGCGAGTTAAATACATCGCAGCACTCGTACAAATACCGCTAGTACGGCCCGCTTGCACTCACAGGTCATGGGCTTCTGTTATTATTACTTATGTTCTGGTCTTTTATTTGCATCATTCAGCGAGAGAATCGACGATTAGTCGTGCTTATAACTTGTCTGTCAAATCCTAAACGCTACTTCATAAGCTTCAGCTCGTCCCTGCGGAGTTAATGATATTGACATAACCGTAATGAGGCATCGAATCAGCTTTTCATTGGTCAACGCCGCCACGCTCTCTATTTTGATTGGCTAAATCATTGTTTACTTGTTTATCAAGGATGACCTCAGAGGAACGTCGGAGAGTCGAATTCTGCATGCTCGCGATCACATATACGTCGCAACTTTACACAAGCCATAGATAGCCAAACGAAGAGAACTTTGAAAATGGAACACTTTTAATTTTTTCACTCTTTGAGTTTGAAATCCTTCTGAGTGATCGATACAAATGACTCTTTAAAATTGTGTACATGAATTCAAGAGTAAGATACGGAAAACGTAACTTGTCGAAAACGATCAAATTTTAGTCTTCACCTCGGCACACAAACCCTCACTGCGGTACCGTGTAGGACACGCAAACACAGAGTTAACTGCATGTAAAACGATGTTCTAAATATTCTTATAGTTTGAAAACAGGGAATGTCCGGTGAGAAAACTACTGTCAAAAACGTCTCTGAAAATGTTAACTGTTTATGCGTCGTCCAAGTGGTACATAACAATGGTGCGACGTCTATTCATGGCAGGCTGTGGCGCGTAATCCATGCCACAATTAACACCTAACATTTTGAGCCAACCTGAATGCAACTCTCACGGACCTCCATCCAACTCTCACGGACCTCCATCCAACTCTCACGGACCTCCATGCTACTCACGAACCTCCATCCAACTCTCACGAACCTCAATTCAACTCACGCGAACATCTATCCAACTCTCACTAACTTCCATCAAACTCACACAGACCTCTATACGACTCTCACGAACCTCAATGCAACTCGTCAAATGCATTCGCTTTGCGCCACGACTCATTGGAATCGGACTCCCTAGATTACCTTTGAAGCTCAACTCATTTTAACTACACTGCTTGACGCATGTTTTTGAGCTGAACGCATTCATGTCGGGGGACAGTCTGTGTGAAGGGAGACTTGGTTTGGGTAAACCATTTTTGAAATGGGTTCACTGCATGCTGCTTTCGATTTAAATAAAGGCACTTCTAGGTTGATAAAAACCATACATGAATTGGAGTTCACTGCAATCGCTTAACGTGTGTGAATGGGATTCTATCATATTTTTTCTGACTCTCATTTTACTTCATGTAGACTGAGCCAGAATGTGGTTTACAATAAACCAACGCATCATTAAAGTGACTAACTTTGCCCAGACAACACGGAAGCTTATGACACGTCACAACGCGTCATACCAACATCATATGACGCATTCAGGTGTTTTCTGTCAGTGAGACAAGGGATCTGAAAAAATGACCCGAAATATAGTATATGCAGTGCAACGAGCAACTAGAGTTAGCCGTCGCATTGCCTCGCTTGTACGATGTCATCGTGTCGCTCGATTACTGTGGATGAAAATGATAATTGTCTGCGCTGTGTAAAATCTCTGCGCTGTTTGAAATTCTTTGTGGTTTTTGAAATTTATCTCTACTGTTTAAAATTTCTCCGCACTGTTTCAAATTTCTCTGCTAGGACACAATTCTCTGCACTTCTGTGACTATGATAAAGGAGAATGAGGGCAACTTCACACACCGCATTCGTACAGCTGGCAACGTTTTACTGGTCGAAGGTTAGCCTGCTACACAGTCGTTACAATAGCCTTGTACGACAAAAAAATTGAAATCGTAAAAATCGACGGAAATGTCCCAAGCATAAATCTTTTACAATCAAATTAATTAATGTAAGAGAACAATTTACAAAGACACTAGACATTTCTGCAATGTGCAGCTGGCCTAAAAGCATGGTTACCTATGTACAGACTGATGAGTGATTCCTGGAGATTCCAACATAACCGACAAATTCACAGTTTATAATTACTTTCTGGGAGGTCGTTCGCAATTTTTTTGTCCAGCCTTTTCATAATTTGTTTACCATACGATTTTTAACATTTCATACTTCAACTCGGACAATTTGCTTTTATTGTGTACTGTATCATGCCTAAATCATCACGAAATACAATATCGACATCGATAACATACCATATGGGATAAAATAGAGTATTTTATAAGTTTTTCCTTCGCAACCGGTCGTAGGGTCGTGGCGATAAATGTCGAGGGAAATAGAATATTTTTTCAAAGTTTTTCCTTCACGACCGGTCGTGGGGTCGTAGCAATGCATGTCAGGAGAAAAAAAAGTAGGTTTTCAAAGTTTTCCCTTCTCGACCGGTTGTGGGGTCATGGCCATGCACACGGAGAGAAAATAAAGTATTTTTTTCAATTTTTTTCCTACACGACCGGTCGTGGGGTCGTGACCTTGCACATGCACATCCATATGGAGAGAATGTACATTGGCATACATCTTGTCAAAGAATGAGTGTTCTTGTAGCATTTCTAATGGCATCTATATTGCATTTGAAACAGCCACAACACAACATTTATGTTAGTTGAATTTTATTTGTCAACAACAACAACAACAACAACAACAACAACAACATCACAACTAATAAACATAAACAACAATACAGACAACTACAACAATAACAACAAATAGATTTCTTAGTTTTATGGTTTTAACATTAAAATAAGAATAGGCAGAGGTCATAGCCTGCCTGCCAGGGTCGCTAGTCTCGTCTGATTAGCATGGCGACCATCGCGGCCTCTCAGTTTGTAGGGAAATCAGATCGTTAATTTTGACACCTACCATAACGCAAGCATTTAAAGATTTAGAAAGTACCCATTTCGATAGAGCTTATATGGAACTACCTCTCAGTTAATTCTGAGTTCTGCTATCTTTCTGGTTTTGCAGTAAATTGCCAAGAACCCGGCTGATGAATTTGTGTCACAGAGAGTGCTGAGTTTGATATGATTTATAAAATAACTGAAAGGAAATTTTGGAATAAAATCACTGAGCGTCATAGGTCAACATGTTATTTACGTATGTGGTAATCGTCAGTTATTTTGAGCGCATCTTTTACGTTATTTTTTAACGACAAAAGTACTTCTAATTACAGTGTATTCAAAAGCTACGCACGTCACTCGCGATCGGTTGATGGTGTCTATATACTAATGAGCGCTTGGCTGTCTGACTGTCTATGACTAGTAGTGCAATTTTGCACGTTACAACTTTTTAACCGAGTGCTTGGTAGCATGAAAAATGATTAACTGTTATGCAGTTTGGTGCAAAAATGACCCAAGGAAGAACAAAAACGGTGTTAGTTTTTACCTTCTCCCCACAGAACAGCTTTTTCGAAGACAGTGGCTAAATAAAGTCGGGCGAAGTACCAGTAAAATGTTAAAAACTCTCAAAGATAGAAGTTATGCTCTGCACCTTCCTAGGATGATTGCTTTATGAGGGATTTCGGGACTCTATTATTGATACAAGACGATACTACACAATGTGGTTTGTATCTTGACATAGCCTAAAATAACCGGTTTGGCGGATGGGCGATTTCGGGACTCTTAATATCCGAAGACGAAACTACACAACACAAAACGTCTCTTATCTCGACAGCCTGGGTCATAAAAATCACTGATATTAACCTGATAAACATCGACGATTACGGACTGATACTACACGATACTTTGTCAAATCAAGGGTAAATATCCGATGTGTATCGGAGGTTTCACTACCCAACAGATCTGACCATCCGACTACCTCTGTTCGACTCTTAATTCAAAATTAGCATCCATGGCCAGTATTCAAGAATCCTGCATGTTTTATATTATTAGATAATTCATGCACGAAATACATTTTTTTAAATTTAATGCATTTTTTTCATTAAATGTCCACACGAAACTTTCATACACATTACTATTTGAACTTCGTCGAGAGGGTCGATCGGATATCATCAGGAGTTATGGCTGGTCTTGCGCGGAAATACAATCTTTAGGCCTACAACAATAGACTATACTAAATTTTTCAAATTGCGGGTAAATATCCAATATATATCGGAGCATTCCTCACTGTACAGATCTGAGCAAGCCCGATTTCCTAAGTTCGACCCCAACTTCGAAAATAGACGACATTATAAATTTGTCAAATCGCGGATAAATATTTCCCAATATATAAGAGATTTCGCAACCTTAAAGATGTGGCCAAGCTCAATTTACATGGTAACACATTCAATCAGTCAATCATTCCGTATCATTCACAAACCAAGAATTAATTTTAAGCTCCTGATGAAGAAAGATCATCGCAGGGTCACTTCAACTTAGTGTCTCTAATCCAGTTCGGGGTCTGTACAAGCATGGTGGCTCCCTCCACGGAATCATATACAAAACGCAAACAACCAAGATATGTGTGGAGATGCTTCCCCATTATTACATATCTTGGTTCAAATTGGTATAATTTGATTTCAGTGGGGGTAAAGTAATAATCGATGTCAGAAATTAGCTGTCCGAACTCTCCATAGTCGTCTTACGTACGCTCTGAACTGTTCACGCATATTGACAGTACTCCTCTACTCGTTAGCTCCAATCGTCTGTATCGCCGATGATGTCAAACACGCTGCTACCATGAGCCCTTTATTCCATTAGATTCCGAGCATGAATGTCGTCTACTTCAACATCTCTTTTCATAGCGCCATAGTCGTCAGCGCGTGCAAGTATGTGACAAATTTGAGCTGCTTTTTATTCAAGGGTTCTTTCAGAAGGGATAAATGATGACAATCGCTGGACTTATGTTTCATTTAAATGGGGGCTTTTGGCACATACCATTATCATGTAAGTATGGCAATTATCAATAGTGGCGGCTCTAATGAAACCCCATTGAGGCGGATCTGAAAAACATAAGATTTCAATCGCGATTTATCGAGTCCCCCTCCCACCGTTATTTGTGAACGCAGCCTTAGATATCATTCCCACAGACAGACAGACGGACAGAAAGATAGCCAGACAAGACATCGGATCAGACTATCGCCAAGGGTTGTGTAAGTTCAAGAGAGTCGCGAGTTGAAAAAAATCTCAATTCGCCTGGTAGCGTATCAGACATGGCATCGCATATATCATTCTAAATAATATTCATTACGTATGATAAGACAAAACTTCTATGTACACCGAGTGGCAGATGAAGAATACGATATTCCCTCGATATTTTGAGATATTATCCGTTCATCTTTCTCACCAAATTGATATGATCATGTAATTAACCCGCAGTACCTGGATTAACCTGAATCCGGTATCCATTGGGAGAACGCAGGGAGGGCTTGTTTACGTTGTGTAAAACTTACTAATGTATATGATCTTTTACACTCAGACGCTTGATGTCCTTCGTTAGGGTGACCGCCCTATGTTCCGACACTCCTTTGTTCCGACTCCCCTATGTTCCGACACCTCCAGCTATGGAAAAGTTCTGCAGGAACTAGTTTTCCGGTTGTCAAGTCCTATTTACAGTGTAATAGATAAATATGTAAAAAAGTTTTAAATATTACTGTAGACGCCGGACTTCAATTCTTGCCACTGGATGGTGGTCGTGTTACAATAGACGAAAAATCGTACAAGTTTGCACCGGAATAAAGATTTGATTCATTCCTGATGATCCATATTTTGTGATCTACTCTTTCGTAAAATAATGGGAGTTTTACCTCAACAAAGCGATAACTGTGTCATATTTATTTGCGAAATAAAGACCACACTGCATTTGATTGTATAGTAATACAGTAGAATCCACATATCATCTCAACATATTCGTGTCATAGGGACACCCTTCTCATCCAGATTAGAATTATGAAAAATGAGAAAGCAATAGGGCCTACTCTTAATTCGTTATTTCATTTTACGGCCAGTTGCATCTGTGAGCTACTAACTGAAAAGCGGCACTGGTAAGTATCAAGGAAACATTCGTTCAATTAAGATATTTTACCACAATGCATACTCTACATTATATTTTATATGTTGATACGTTGACAGTTACTGATAGGACTCACGTTTTGTTTCGTTCTTTTGTTTTCCCTTTCAATTACGTTATGTAATTTTTCGCAGAGCGAGATATTAGTCGCGAAAACAATTATCGTTTTTATCAAAGCCACACAGCCAAACATGCAGTCACTGTTTCTTCAAGTTGCAAGTTCTACATATTTTTTGCTTTGTTAATCGGGCCAAGTATAAGATCGGGCAATTAATAAAGCACATAAACATTTACTGCAAGGAGTATTTTTGAAAATACAGTGTCGGGGAGTATACAGGGACTTTAAACACATTCGATTGTTTTGTCATAAAGGAAGAAACTGAATATCACCTGTATGTCAAATATGCATCCCTTATAAAATCCTTCGAATACTTGCATTTGGGAAGCTTTACATTGAAACATCACGAGAATTACTTCAATGTTCTCCCTGTCTATTGCATGGTTCCCATTTGTTAAATTTATTTAATTTTACGTATAAGTGGGGTTCCTCCATCAGTCGCTCTCTTGTTTTGTATCCCCTCTGCTTGTGTGTGATAAAGTCATCTTCGTCGTCCGTTCGTGGTGTCATATTATAATTAACATGACCCAGCATAGACCGGAGTTTCTGGACGGTATGGGTTTTTGTTTTATAGCATATTTTGAGCGTTGATAGTGCTCGTTATGTTAATAGTAAATGTTGTATTAATCTGTCAACGATTAGTTCGTTTTAGGAATTTAAATCAATTATCCGAACTTTTGGTTCTGTGCCAATTTTTCATGGACTTTGTATACGATTTTGGGTCGATGTTGATCCGGTGTTTTAAAAGTATGCTGTAAAGCTAAGGTGTTTCGAGAAATACTTTCTCAGTTTTAAGCCATTCCCAGGTTTCATGGTTTGCTGCAAATGGCCTTTTAAATCAGTTTACTTTGAGGAGAGTATTGGTTTATTTAATTTCAGCCGCCAACTTTGATTAGTTATATGTCAGCTTTCTCAATTTTTTTATTTTCTTTGCCAGACGAGGTTTTTTGTATTGCTCAGTAATCTCTTTAGTTTGGTCGATTGTAGTATAGATTGGAAAACAGATTGCATCTTGGTTTTATACGATAAGTTGTGGCAGAAAATGAAGACAAGAAAAAAATCACAGAGTCCTCGTTGTTTAAACCGCTATCGTGCAATCTTTAAACTGTTTGAGCGATATGGGCAAAGTGTGTTTGAATTAACTCACCGAATTAACTCCCTCTACAAACAGTAGAGGGAAATTTGAAACAGTGCGGTCGAGAGTTGTCTCCTAGCAGAGAAGTTTGAAACAGTGCCGAGAAAACAGTTGAGTGAAATTTCAAACAGCATGGAGATTTTTAAACAGCGCAGAGGAATTCTGACAGCATGGAGATTTTTACACAGCGCGGAGAATTTCCAAGCATGCGGTGATATTTTGACACAAATTTTACACAGCGCGAAGATAAATTTTACATAGCACGGAGATTTTTACACAGTGCGGACGATTGTCGTTTTCATCCATGGTAATCGAGCGACACGATGACATCGAGGCAACGCGATGGGCAACTCTAGTTGCTCGTTGCACTTCATATGTTGGGTCATTATTCAGATCCCTTGTCTCACTGACAGAAAACACCTGAATGCGTCATATGACGTTGGTATGACGCGTTGTGACGTGTCATAAGATTCTGTGGTGTCTAGGCAAAGTTAGTCACTTTAATGATGGGTTGGTTTATTGTAAACCACATTCTGGCTCAGTCTACATGAAGTAAAATGAGAGTCAAATAAAATACGATAGAATCCCATTCACCGATTGCAGATTCCCGATTGCAGTGAACTCCAATTCGTGTATGGTTTTCCTCAACCCAGAAGTGCCTTTATTTGAATCGAAAGCAGCATGCAGTGGACCCAATTCAAAAATGGTTTACTCCAACCAAGTCCCCTTCATACGGACTGTCCCCCGACACGAATGCGTTAAGCTCAAAAACGAGTTTCAAGCAGTGTAGTTAAAATGAGCTGAGCTTCAAAGGTAATCTAGGGAGTCCGATTCCAATGAGTCGTGGCCCAAAGCGAATGCATTTGATGAGTTGCATTGAGGTTTGTGAGAGTCGTATAGAGATCCGTGAGAGTTGGATGGAGGTTCGTGAGAGTTCGATGGAGGTTCGCGCGAGTTGAATTGAGGTTCGTGAGAATTGGATGGAGGTTCGTGAGTAGCATGGATGGAGGTTCTTGAGAGTTGGATGGAGGTCCGCGCGAGTTTAAATTGATGTTTGTGAGAGTTGGATGGAGGCTTGTGAATAGCATGAAGGTCCGTGAGAGTTGGATGGAGGTCCGTGAGAGTTGGATAGAGGTCCATGAGTGCTAGATGCAGGTTGGCTCAAAATGTTACATGTTAATTTCGGCATGGATTACGTGCCATAGCAGGCATCCTTGTGGCGTGTACGTCACTGACACTTGTTTGGTTGTGGTTGGCTTTGATGGTGAAGTTGAATTAAATGTCTCACTGGTAATTGTTGCATTTTTGGAACATACCAGTGGCAGCACTTGCTTGTTGTGAAGTTATGGCAGGATAAGGCTTAAAGCTTCGGCAGGAAGAGAGGTGTTACCAGTCGATAATCGGGCTCATGTTTGGATAGACCGCCCATGAGAATATCACTCATTTGTTTTTGTTGGTCTCTCAGAGCTTCCTCACACTGCGATAAATACATGCAATTTGCTTTGTCTTTCTTTATCCATTTTATGATAAGTAGCACAGAACCAAGGTTAGGTGAAATAAAATTGTAAACGACAATTTTTTGTGTTTACAAACAAATATAGTTCCGGTTCGAAATTAATAAATAATCATTAACATAAAGAGATGACATAGTGTTTTTGGTATTGCACTGCAGTGCAAATACCAGTAGTACGCGCGCTTCGATGGAAATAATCTGTGGTACATATGTAATAAATTACGTATCCTGATAGAACAGAGGGAGAGGTTGGCACAATTGTCACTGAATAAAATTTCGCCCTATTATACTAATCTATACTTAGCGGAATGTTGTCCGACAAACTGTCGAAATTAAAGGACGCCGCAACTATTTTTAAAGATGAAAAGACACAGTAAACATGAGGTTACGTACTTCCAAGCGGAAACAATTTTAAATGCTAGACGTAACCGAGTTTTGGCAGACGTTCATCAGCAAATGAACATTGTTGTTTTAGTTGCTGATGGAAAGGTTGTGCCTGAAATGTCTTAGTCTCTGACCTCTTGCCACTAGATTGGCTCTTTGTGTTGATATTCATGCATAAAGCAGCCCTTCCATGAACATAAAGTAGTAAAATAGTATATAAATGGTTTTAATTGTTAACATTGTTGGTTTTTTTTACTTTTGGAACGCTATATTCACATCACATTTCACTTTTCTAAAGTACAAAGGAGATACCATAACCTCTTTGAAATCATCTTGTTGATAAACTAATTCCTTCAATATTCTTTTACAGAGCCTAAAATTGGGCTGATCAAAACACATATAAGAAATGATAGTCAAATGACATTTAAAACAAAATAGAAGCTACATTACAAAGTGTCAACTGAGTTTTTTTTTTTTTAATTTCGTTAGCGAACACGGCAAAAGCTTAGGCCACTTTTTAAGAACTTGAAATATTATTTACAGTTTGAGTTGCATTCTTTCATTCTTTATGATCATATGTCCACGACCGTATCAATGTCTCCTCTGACGTGAACATGATTTATCAGCCGTGACCAACTCTTTTCGGTGTAACCCATACTTATTTCAAGGCGACCATCTATTATTAAAACAGAACAAAAATTTCTCAGCTGTCTTACGTCTGATCCCGAAAAGTTGTGGGTTTTGAAAATTATTCCGCAAAATAGGGCCTTACTGTGTTCAGGACATATGCTGACGTGTTACGTGCTATTTTGTTGTAGATAAACATTGTACTTTGTGCCGTGTAATCGTACAATACTGTCAAGAGTCTGTTGCCGGTCAGGCTGGAGCCCTTCTCTATGTTCAGAGTATTTGGTATGTCAAAGCGAGCAAAGAATTTATAAGTTAAATGTCCCTTTATTTTATGGCTAAGAACAAGACAAGATAGTGTAAATGAATACTTAGATGAAAATGATTATGGGACAAGTTTAACGTCATATTTTAACCAAAGAGAAATATAATTTTTAGACAGTGTTATTCTTAAAAGTAAAGATCACACTGTATGCAGATCGTGATGCGATCTCATTTGCTGTATTGCCTCCTGCAGAGTCATGCTAGCCATATATTGGCAAGCGCTCAGCATTTTCATAATTATTTCAAACTAAAAATAATGTTCAGACACGCGTTCTTCCCTAGCAGTGATAAATTCATTCCAGTAAACTACTAAACTTCGGTAAATGTCGAGGTAGTAATTCTTTGTGGACGCATGGGCATGACATGGTACGGTCAAATATAGGTCTGTCAAAATTTTGGCGACATAAAATTTTATTGTAAGTTTTCAATCAGTTTTATTTAAATTTGTTCATCGGATATGATAAAAAGGTTACCCCATATTATCACCGCTTGGTCGGGTCGCTTTTGCCCTGTTTCATAGGTAAGGTCCGAGGCATATGTACTGGTCACAGTAATTGGCGTCTGCGGTCCTATGAGGTCTTCTTACAAGCAACTCATTGGCTCTACCCTTTCTCTTCGATCTCTTTACCACGCAATGTATAGTTCACGGCTCTGTGATTGGCTGCCTTATGTCCCTGCGTTACTTACAGTCTCGTTTTGTAATGTTCACTGCCTCGTTATGTAGTATACTTCCTGGAAACTGTTGTAGTGACCAGTCATTTAGGATGTTTGCATGTAGTTAGACTGCGACGTGAAGACAAAGACAAATAAATTCAGTGTTCACTATGAAACATGAAGTCATTCAAGTTGATTGTTTTATTTTTGCACTGCACGCTTGGTGTTCAACGATTCCACCTTTCAATAGTAATATTTTGATATGGTCGGTAGCGCAAAATAAGCATGTTCTTTTCTGTAAACTTTGAAATGTTTGGCCAGTGATGACGTCTTGTGCAATGTGGAAAAAGTCTGGTACGAATCGATTCCTATCTCTAACAATGCTTACTGCGTGCAGACATGAAGCATATGATTCAAATAATCATCACTGCCCGTAAGGCAAAGAAACTAATAACATTTGAATTCCGCATCCCTTACAACTAATGTCACTTGTTAATCGTAAAAAACAGGAACGTTCAGTAGCAATGCGGTAAAATTCGTTTTTCAGACGGAAAGGTGTCGATGTGATAGATTTACCTATATTTCGACATTGGCTGGAATTACCGGAAATATGGAAAATGGAATCCGGAATGTTTAACATGGCACCTTAAAAGGTCAACGCTTGTGATTGGGGAAATTGGAAAACACTCATTATGTGTTTTCTGACATATCAACATACACAGCCGTACCGTTAGCCCTGCCCACGATGCTGTTTTTGCGCGCGTTAAAGAGCCTCCCACCACAGCCCTGTTTTATAGACAAAACCGGAGACATGCGGTCCTTATTTGGACCGCACACAAAAAACTAATGACATGCATACTTTCAAGATCACAGTGTCAGAGCTTTTCGAATATTTACTACAAACAGAGAACCTTTTTTCTAGTTTCCAAAAGTTGCTCAAGCACAGATAGAGCAGAAATGTAGTCAGCGTGAAATCTCTGTTGTGCCACGCGACAAAATAAACCCAGCCACTGACGTTTTAAGCCAGCCACTGACGTTTACAGACAAATGTTTTGTAGGTCATTTTCCCCCACACTCATGACCTAAGTTTAATTAGTCTAGAACATTCTCAAGGTCACTGTCCTTCATGACCTCTCAACCTTGAATTTAAATAGTCATGTTTGGAATGTTCTGGAAATGTAATCAGTCATGTAAGGGAGATAATTTTAGATCAGTAATTAGCATATCAGTAGAAGTTCTAGATTGTTCTTATATTCTCTTATATAACAACTTGAGTATAAATAGGGGACTGGAACAGCTTGCAGTCAGATATTTTGGGATCTTGTCTCTTGCGTGTTACTACAAGTCTTATGAAATCCAGCAGTATTAATTTCAAGACTTTTCAAGACCTCCACTGCCATGCTGGATTTATACTGTGGACTTTGTGCAACTTCAAGCCGGCAAACCAAAGGACTGTTCATTCATCCGACTGACAGACACAACTATGAGACTGGAGCCTTGCTGTGCCAGCTGAGATAAGTAGCCTGTACACTTTTACAGTTTGTATTCTATCCCTGACTTAGCAATTAGTTTTTTATTTGTAATAAATTTCGTTTTATACGGAAATTGCTGAGTTCACCTTTTGTTCATTTTCTTTCACGTAACAAAATTTGGGGCTTGTCCGGGCTACGAATATTTGAATCATTTGACAACATTTTGCCAGTCTTTTCAAAACTATTGTATATTGTGAACTCAGCTAAATTTAATCATGGCGTTATTCAAACCAGACGAATTTATTGAGGACCTTGATCAGGATGTATTTGATTCCTTCAGAAAAGACAAACTCATTGCACTGGCCGATTTCCTCAAACTAGAAGTTCAAAGATCTAAGCGCAAGAAGGAAATACAGTACAATATTGTAAAAAATTAGTAAATTAAGGCCACTTTGACGAGTCCACTTTGAATGATTATATACCTGAATCCACCATACAGTCCACCATAGAACTCAAAAAGTTAGAAAGGCAGGCAGATTTGGAGCTTAGGAAATTCGCATTAGAAAAGGAAAATGGAAGAAAGACAGAAAGAGAGAGAATTAGAAATGAAAGAAAAAGAAAGACAAGAAAGATTAGAATTGGAAGAAAGACAAAGAGAGAAAGAATTACAAATGGAAGAAAGAGAGAGAAAAAATTACAATTAGAAGAACATCGATTACAGGTAGAAATGAAACATTTAGAGTTCGGACAGTAAGGGAAATTCTTCGCATCAGACAGTTTTGACATCACTAAGCATTTCCGGTTAGTGCCCCCTTTCAAGAAAGCGACGTTGATAAATATTTCCTTCATTTTGAGAAAATTGCTCAGAGTCTGAGTTGGCCTAAGTAGTCCAGGTCTATGCTTTTAGCCAGAGAAATTTGCATCCAGTTGTCAGTAGAGCAGGCTTCAGATTATGATTCTGTGAAGGAACTATACTCAAGGGCTATGAGTTGGTGCTTGAAACTTACCGTCAGAAATTTAGGAATTATGAGAAAGCAAAGGATCAAACTTCTGTCGAATTTGCTCGAACAAAAGAACAACTGTTTGATTGTTGGTGTTCTTCTGAAAAGGTTAGTCAAAGTCACGAAAAGCTGAGGCAACTCGTTTTGATTCAGGAATTTAAAAGGTGCATTCAAAAAGACAGTAGGGTATTTATCAATGAACAAAAGCCAGGTACATTGGAGATTGTTTAGCCGATGGTTATTCATTGACTCACAAAACTTTATTCGCCAGGAAAACTTCAAAGTCCTTTTCATACCGAAACAGTGCAGACAAATTTAACTCCTTCTTTTCATCCAAGAATTTTTCAAAGGAGAGTAGAAAATCAAATGACAATGCCGGTAGTTCATAGAATTCAAGTAACACTCCCACATCATCAGATCCCAAGTCTCAATCTCCTTCTGGAAAAAAATTGGTACACTTTCTTGTAATTATTGAAAGAAAGATGGCCATTTAGTGTCAGATTGTTTCAAACTGAAAAGAAAACGTGAAGGTCAAAGTGGTCAAAGTGGATCTAAGTCCACCGGCTTTATTTCTTCATTATCTCAATTAGAATCTAATAATGTGTGTAACAAATTTTCTTAGGTTATACTCATCTTATCCCCAGTTAATGAGGTCAAAGTCAATTCTTCTCAAAATAGCATTATGGGTATTTTCGCACCATTTACTCACGATTTTTTTATATCACTTACTAGTGATTTGTCTTCCGCTACCCCTGTCAAAATTTTAAGAGATACTGGGGCGTCCCAGTCTCTTTTGTTGGCAGATACTGTGCCGTTTTCTGGAAATTCATTTTCAGGTTCTAAAGATCTTATTAAGGGGGTAGATTGTACTGAATACATTCCTGTTCCTCTCCATGTCTATTTGTCTTCGGAATTTGTTTCTGGACCTGTAACTTTAGGTACTAGGCCTTTTTTGCCTTTTGAGGGGATTCACCTTCTCCTTGGAAACGACCTTGCTTGGGACAAGGTCATTACAAATCCACTTATGACTGATAATCCTAGTTTAGATCAGGATCCACAGCCAATTGAGGAAGAAATCCCTGATTATATCCTTCATGTGTGTTACTCGAGCCAAGTCAAAGAAAACTTCTGAGAATCAAAATATTATCAAAAATAATGTCACAGACGTTAACTTAAATGACACCTTTCTTAGTCAGGTGTTTGACACGGATCATTCCATTATCCCCCGGGGATTTGAAACTTCCAGTAAAACTTCTGCTGACCAAGGTCAGACATTTTCTACATCAAATCTTATTGCAGAACAACTCAAAGACCCATATATTTTTTGTTTGTTTGACAGAGTAGATGATGAGGTGAAACGTCAGATACATATGTAGCCCTGTGTGTTATTATACAAAATCTGGTATTCTCATGCATAAATGGAGACCCCCAGATATCTTGGTTGATGACAATTGGGCTACAAAACATCAAATAGTGGTTCCAAAGTCCTATCATGCTGAAATATTGCGCCTGGCCCATGAAACCCCCTGGGCTGGTCATTTAGGAGTCAGGAAGACTTATCACAAAATTGTCAGTCATTTGTATTGGCCTAATCTCAGGCCGGATGTAGCACATTTCTGTAAAACTTGTCACACATGTCGAATGGTAGGAAAAGCAAAGCAGACCATTCTAAAGGCCCCTCTACAGCCAATGCCTGCATTTCAAGAACCGTTTAGTAGGATCCTTGTAGACTGTGTTGGGCCCCAGCCCAAGAAAAAGATCAGGAAATGAGTACACGTTGACAATAATGTGCACATATTCTCGGTTCCTGGAAGCCATACCACTTCCAATACAGACAAAGACTATAGTGAAAGTTTAAGTCAAATTTTTCACTTTATTCGGCCCTCCTTAATGTGTCCAATCCGATCCAGGCTCCAACTTTTCAGATGGAATTTTTCAACAAGTCATGGATCAGCTAGGCATTAAACAGTATACGTCATCTGCCTATCACCCAGAAAGTCAGGGTGCTCTCGAACGATTTCATCAAACTTTGAAAAATATGATTAGGACCTACTGTTTTGACACAAAGGAGCACTAGGATGAAGAAATTCATGTTGTGCTCTTTGCTGTTAGACAGTCAATTCAAGCGTCTGTTGGTTTTAGCCCGTTTGAGCTTGTATTTGGACATACAGTCAGTGGCCCACTAAAGCTTCTCAAAGAGCATTTCTATCAGACGATAATGATTATCTTAATATTTTACAATATGTATCAGATTTTCGTACAAAACTTACAAAGGCATGTGAATTAGCCAGAGAAAACCTTGATTCATCTCAGCAGTCTATGAAAGTAAAATATGATAAAAACACCTCAAAACGGCAGTTTGAACCAGGTCGAAAAGTTTTTGTCCTTTACGGTTTCTGACAAACCACTCCATGCTCATCACTTTGGTCTATATCTTATTGATAAAAAATTAAGCGATTTAAATAACATCATAATAACACCTGACAGGCAAAAACAAAAACAGTTATGCCACATAAATATATTTAAGCCATATTTGGATAGAAATAATCCTGCTGTAACACAACCTGTCAGTGCAGTCAGTTCAAACCATTATCAGAGTAGCGATAGTGAAACTGACTTGGGTGAAAATACTCTAAATTCAAAGCTAGGCTCGGTCAAACTCCAGAATTGAGAAATCCTGGAGAGTCTCGAGTCTACAAAGCTGGCATACCCATAACCACCACCATAACAACAGGTGAAAGAACTGATCCTCCAATATAAACACCTGTTCCAAGATATTCCAACGAAGACAAACATCATGTATCTTGACATTGATGTCGGTGACAGTAAGCTTGTGAAACAACATCCATACTGATTGAATCCAGCAAAAGTAAAATATCTCCATGAAGAAGTTAAACACCTGCTGGATAATGACTTTATTGAACCCAGTAAAAGTAACTGAAGTTCGCTGTGCATACTTGTGCCAAAAGCAGATCATAGTTATCGTATTTGCACGGACTACAGGAAAGTGAACACTCTGACTAAGACGGACACTTTCCCAATCCCGAGGATTGATGATTGCGTCGATCGAGTGGGAACAGCAAAATACGTGACAAAATTTGATCTACTGAAGGGATTTTGGCAAATTTCTCTGACGGGTCGTGCTCGTGAAATATCCGCCTTTGTTACACCAGACGGATTGTTCCAGTACTAGGTAATGCCATTAATTTTGGAATGAAGAACTCACCCACAACATTCCAAATGATGATTAACGACGTCATATCCGGACTAGAATGATATGGAGCTTACGCCGACGATGTTTTCCTGTACAGTGACACCTGAGAGGAACACATCAAACTCATGCGGAAGTTCTTTGAAAGACTAAACAAAGCAATGTTGACTGTCAACCTTGTCAAATCTGAGTTTGGTTGGGCGAGGGTGATTTACCTTGGACATACTGTAGGACAGGGTGAGGTAAAACCTGTTGATTCCATAATCAGTGCCATTTCAAGTTTTCCCATACCAAGTTGCAAACTATGCCATTCAAATTAGATGTAGATATTGTGATACGGCTGCTCGTGCTTTTTTATTGCCAGAGGATAGTCATGGGTTAGAAAATCCTGTTTGCTACTTTTCACGAAAATGTACAAAATCCCAGGGAAACTACTCTACACTTGAAAATTAGTGCTTATCTTTGATATTAGCTTCACAGCATTTTGAAGTTTATGTTGCTTCTTCAAATCAGTCAATAGTGGTTCATATTGATCACAACCCTCTTGCTTTCCTGCAGAAATTAAAAGGCAAAAATTAGAGCTAAGATGGAGTTTAATGTTACAAGAGTATAACGTTGATATTAGACATATCGAGGGCAGGGACAATTTGATTCCGGGCTGTCTCTATCGTATTTTAGAGTTTATTGTTGTTCACACTTTTAATAACACGTTTGTGAAAGAAAGATTTTTTCTTTGAAAAAGTTTCCTTTTTTGAAGAGAGGGTGTGTTATGTAGGTCATTATCCCCCACACTCATGACCTGAGTTTAATTAGTCTAGAACATTCTCAAGGTCACTCTCCTCCATGACCTCTCGACCTTGAATTTAATTAGTCATGTTTGGAATGTTCTGGAAATGTAATTAGTCATGTAAGGGAGATAATTATATAGCAGTTATTAGCATATCAATAGAAGTTCTAGATTGTTCTTATATTCTCTTATATAACAACTTGAGTATAAATAAGGGACCGACACAGCTTGCAGTCAGACATTTTGGGATCGTGTCTCTTGCATGTTACTTCATGTCTTTGGAAACTCCAGCAGTATTAATTTTAAGACTTTTCAAGACCTTCACTGCCACACTGGTTTATACTGTGGACTTTGTG
Source organism: Ptychodera flava (assembly GCA_001465055.1). Taxonomy (NCBI): domain Eukaryota; kingdom Metazoa; phylum Hemichordata; class Enteropneusta; family Ptychoderidae; genus Ptychodera; species Ptychodera flava. The sequence goes on along the minus strand of LD347789.1, from coordinate 32,534 downwards.
CAACTTCAAGCCTGCAAACCAAAGGACTGTTCATTCATCAGACTGACAGACACAACTATGAGACTGGAGCTTTGCCGTCCCAGCTGAGATAAGTAGCCTGTGCACGTTTACAGTTTGCATTCTATCCCTGACTTAGCGATTAGGTTTATTTTCGTAATAAATTACGTTTTGCACGGAAATTGCTGAGTTCACCTTTGTTCGTTTTATTTCAAGTAACACAAAACATACAGAAAATGTAGCAAATGTCTTAAATCTTTTTAATTGAAAATGCGTACTGGCGTTACCAGGCCCTGTTACTTTTTTCATAAACATGGTGTTGATATCACGATGGATGTGTTAGACAAATATATCACTGTCTTGAACAAAAAAGCTGAAAAGTTAAATTTCAATGCTATCAATGACGGTTTTCCATCTTATTGAAAAAACAACTGATACAGATATGAGCACGAAAAGGAAAATCTGATGACTCTCATCAAAGACACTTGCACTTCCCCAGTTTATTCAAACGGCATATCCCTAATGCAAAAGCTCGATCATAGGAACGATAGTTATGGATGTCAGAATAGTTGTACTTTTTATTACATTGAATGATATAAACATTTATCATACATGCTATCCCTGTTTTGCCATTCTTCTATTGTTTAGACGGTACTGATACGAATCTGTATTTTAACATGTTAAAATACGAATAGGAAAAGTAGCTTCAATATATGTCGCAAGTTTCATCAATTTTGATCAAGTCAAATCAGATATATATCCCTAATTAGTAAAGTTCATTAAATATGCAAATTAGCAACTATTTTTCATATCACCCCTTAATGGTTCCCATTGCTGATATATCTTGGTGTGATCAACATTTGTAGCAAATCTCATCAAATTGTGCGCGGTAGCTCTCCATGTAAAGCCGTTTTTTCTAAAATTGTTAATTATGCAAAGGAGGAAAAGCAAGCAAGCACACACACCAAAAACTAATCAGTTCTTGCCATTTGCAAACTGAATCTATGTACCAGATTTAGATTTGATTGTGATCTGATGAGCCGTTTTTGAGATATCGGGTGCACAGACAGATGTACAGAGAGACGTACCGACAGACAGATAGACAGACAGACATCGCTGCAACATTAGCCCATGTGTGTGAACACGTGAGCTAAAAACAGCTGAGCGAATAAGACGAATAACAATCCGAAACGTCATTATGATTATGGTGAAAATTTTGTTGTTTGCAGTCAGTTCATGGGCATTGAACTTAGGTACAAGTAAAGTTGAACAAAAAACATTCAAACCAACGCATTGAAAATTTGTATCTTTTGCCGACACTTGTCATCGTTCACGGCTGGTCCCAAAACCGATGATACGGTGCAGTCTTTTCATGTCATCTGCGCTGCTGAAGATCAAGATACCGGTTGACAGTGCATCATGATAGAACCGCTTTACGACAAGCTTCCTGTTGATGAGCTTAAGTATCTGGCTTGTGAGTTTACATCTTTTACAGCCAAAAATGAACCATAAAAATCCAACCGCACTGAAAATACTCACGACAGACAAGGTGCACATGTTGTATTTCTGATTTGTACCTGTCAGTGAGATTCACAGGTCATGATCGTGTCCGTTAGCACCGATGCGGGTTTCAGATACAATGTAAGATCTAGGGAAAATCAAACATACGTTTAGTTTGTTCAAGGAAGTTTAGTTATATTTAGGCAAGCCAGGAACGAAAATATACGAGCAGACGACGTAAATACCTTTGAAATGTTTTATTTGTACGGCAACAAAATCACGAACAAGTTACGATACTACAGCTTACAGTTTACTCACTTCAAGTTTTCCCTAATCCGCTCACAAATTCCTTTCTAAGATGATAAATTCGGCATATTTGACGTTTGGGACATGTATAATTGTTCGAGATGAACTGACTGGCACGGGTATTATATCCACTGCGCATTCATAGATGTCGAGAGCTGCTTGCTCTATGCTCTCAGCTGTTCATACTCGATGGAGTTTGAAATCGAACGCTGGCGTGATGCGAGCATTTTGACCCGATTTTGACGGCCTCATAACTTTCACGCAGGGATGAGGTTATGTATCAAAACACGAAAACACACTCATTTTAGGCACTCCAGTCTATGTTTTAAGTCCACCATCATTTTCAACTCAAAATAAATGTTCTTAAAATTGTGAAAACCTGTGTCGACATCTTAATATTTAAATTGTTTGCTTTAAAAGTGCTCGATAAACCCTCCCTTGAAGTGGAACGTGTCAATAATATGGAATATTATAATATTACAATATCAAGACGTGTTACGGTTATCATCATTCCTTAGCAACCAGCTTTTTATAAGTACAGCGCGCAGCAAGGAGCAAGCAAGGTCGGTTTCAGTTGATTTCGTCGCTAATTTCGGAACGTCCGTAGGAAAACAATCATAACCAAAGCATGCATGTATGATAAAGGGGTTACTATCGAAGTTTGGGCGATACCTCGTCTTATTCTCGTGATGTGTCCGCATATTGACTCGTTGCTGCGCAACTCGTCAAAATACGGACACATAACTCGAATACGACGCGGTTTTTGCCAAACTCTATGTATTAACTCCTAATTATAACCTACTTTTGTGATTAACTAATTGTTTTCATATAGAGTCTACTACCGAGTACAAAGGTGATAAATCTATAATAGAAACGCAGAAGTTATTGGCAGATGTTCTCATAAGCGGAATGGCCGAGGATCCCTCTAGTGGTGCTACACAGCAAAACATACAGAAAACCACAACAGCTGAAGTTGCTGATGTATTGGATGCAGTAAAACTGGAAGGAGAACGAATATCTGAAGCTCACGAAAGGCTATTTAGTCAGCTTAAAGAAAAACGGAGACGACAATGGATGAGGAGTGAAGAATCAGATGTATTTTTCAATTTATGGGATTTTGCAGGACAGAGTATATATTACATCACACATCAGGTTCGTTTCATTATTTTTCTGTTATAAGCTTAGTTGTTTGAACAGGCAATATGCAAAAACAGATAATTGTCTTGAAAAAAGTAAATAGCGTCGTTAAATGTAGTTTAAAGCCTCATTGACTGTATTTTCGCATAATGCTAACCGCAACTACCATCCAATGATCTTAAAGACACTTTGATTTTCTTTTTTCATGCCATTTTGTCTTCGAAATCACTACTTCAGTGCTATGTCATTGAGTCAGTCGATAGTATTATGTAGGCAATAAAAATGCAAACTTCACCGATTAAGTCATCCATTTAGTATTGATATTGTGAGATTCACTATTGATGAAATATTTACCGAAAGTATCAAAATAGTATGATGCATGGCTGAGATAAAAAAGCTACATACGACTCTAAGTGAACTCTTATCTCTGTAACGAACTCGTTTTACATCAAAAGTAGAAATAATTATTGAACTTTGAAAACCGTTAAATGTTTACATGATCCATTACCAATAAAAACCATTCATCTGTCTTTCTGTCTGTCTGTCTCTGTCGCTCTCTCTCTTAGGTATTCCTCGCAAGTCGTGTCATCTACATTCTCGCAACTGATCTCACCAAGTCTCTTGATGACAGTTTGCCCGTCGGTGATGGTGACTACTGGACGGTTAAGCGTAAGTACCGAACGTGGCAACGACTAACACCTGTGTCTGAATAGTGTTTTTGAAGCTCTTTATTTTTCTTTTCTTCCCGTGTTACGGATATCGCATGTCAATCGTGTAAATATAATCGATTTTTATGATGTTTTGAACGCATAGTCGCCTGCCAGTGTTTGCTAATACGTTAAAAAGAGCAAAAGAGCAATCGTGCCAGATATTATTTTCAATATGGCTGGTTAGTGTAGTGTAAACAATCTTTATGGTTCTAATATGAGTTTTAAGGACAAGGGTTGCACAGTACAATAATTTGTCATGATTTGTATCCCCGGAATTTATATATATATATATATATATATATATATATATATATATATATATAT
>LD347789.1:0-22070 GCA_001465055.1 Ptychodera flava | reverse complement strand
TATACATTTTCCATCTTTTCTATCTCTAAAAAAAGCTTGATTGTGTAAATTATTTTTTTTTACATTTGGCGCCTGGTATATATATATATATATATATATATATATATATATATAGATGAACAAGAGGGTGAAACCAAAAAATAACTATAGGGGGTGGAGACATGAAAAAATAAGAAACTAGTCGTGTATTGAAGTCGGCTCGTAATCATTCAGTCCATTAGGATACATTGTGTCGGCCCTGTGTATCCAGAGACTTTCCAGCTCTTTGAACAAATTCGCGTTAGGGACATGACATAAAAGTATGGCTGAGAGAGCATTATCTTGGAGAGTATGTCCTGGTAGTCGAAAATGTGGAACAACATATGGTGATCTGTCCGCACTATTTGTTTTAATGTTGGAACAATGACCATTCAATCTTTTGTGGAAGGGTTGGGTTGTTTTACCGATGTATTGGGTATTGCACGTGCGACAAGTTAAAGAGTAGATGACATTGCAGGACTTGCAATCAAGGTCACGTTTAATTGAGAAAGTTTTGCCTGTAGATGTAGAGATAAAAAAATTAGTGTTCTGTATTACAGGGCAACATGCACATCTGGGCTTATTGCAAGGTTTACAACCCCATGTCACTTTGTCGAGTTGGTCGTGTTTGAGTCTATTCTGGTGTAAGATGTCGCCGATGGTAGCTGGTCTACGGTATGCGATGACAGGAGGCAGAGGCATGACCATTTTCATACGGGGTGATGAATTTAAAATGACTTGGTTTTTGTGACTGATTTTCCTTAAATCTAGTTGACGTGGGTCAAATGTAGTTGTCCAGGGTATGCGGTTTGATGGTTTATGTTGCTTGTATTGTAGAAGATCTGTGCGATTGAATGTTGATATATATATATATATATATATATATATATATATATATATATATATATATATATATATATATGTGTGTGTGTGTGTGTGTGTGTGTGTGTGTGTGTGTGTGTATCAGAACGATACTTAATAATGTTTTTACATTAATGAGCCTCGTATAAGGACACGATTCTTTCCAATTCTCATTTTAAATGATTTGAAAAATTATACAAGATTGAGAGTGGGGATAGCATTTTTGTAAAATTTTCCACTGATTGTGATTAGCCATACAGAATAATGTGATGGAAAGTAGGGAGACTAGTTGCACCTGTTTTATGAAACAAAAGGATACTGACTTTTTCCAATTGAAATGACAAACGAAATTTGCATGCTACGTTTCTCAGAGAATGACCCCTTCAGTTTGTCATAACTTGCTGCCTTAAAAGTATGACATTTGTAGTACCTACAGAATGTGACTTGTATGGTTATCAGATTATTGGATAACTTAAACTGAAATATCTAAATGTACTTTTACTAGATATTATTTAACAGTTATTCTGATGCTGCTGCACATTATTGTGTATGTGCAGACCTGAAAAAGTTATAAGAAAAGTAACCTTCAATGATATAAATCAAAGAGAATTGTGGGTATTTTATTGTACTATGGGTTGTACGGCGATAGATTTAAAGAGTGCCGGCCGTATGCCGTATTGCTGAGGTTCCCGAGACCCGTAATCTGGTCGGATCGGTTTTATATGATACCTTTATGCGGCAAGAAGCAGCAGTATAATTATTACTGTTGATATTTTGCAAAACGTAAGCATAACACCATGATTTCATCAGTGTTAGCCAAAGCCGAATCACCTCGTGCCTTGGTATGAGCATGGCGTCGCATGTTTACATATAAATACCCTAATTCTAACCTAAGAGCTATCACTAACAAACTTCAAAATACGCGCACAAACATCGCAAGAATCGAAAGAATACAATGGTCAATCATAATAAATTTTCATGTTTAATAGACATTTTAAGTATGAAAATTATGTAGTTATACATTGACCTTGAGTTTACAGCCCGTGTGCCTGACACAAACAGGTTGCACTGTCTTAATGCATATTGCCTTTGACGATAAATATTGCCTTGGAACAGCTTTCTTCTCAACATCACGGACAGTGCGACGAAACAGCAGAAATGTGGAAAAAGTTACACAATAGCAGACAAACTGTCTCTAAATCACCGTCTATCAATCTCTAAGTGGATGACGAACGGGTATCTTTTTGGCGATCTGCTGTAAGGGCATTGGTGGGCACTTGTTTTCTACCATCCATTGTACACATGCAGAGGGAATGCAGAATTTTGCTTCCTACAGCAAATGAACATTGGCGTGCCGATTAAAGTGTATTTGTTTCAACTGCTTTATTCAGCCAACATCAACGACGCGGGTAAACCGCCTTTACAGGTATACAACCTCAAAGCATGCTGGGAGAACCCAGCCGTGAAAATGTGCAACAAGTACGATAGAAGGCGCTGGACCGCCAACACAGCGACAATCCGTGTACTTTCCGTCTCGAGATTATTGTCACACTCTCGACATTCTACAGGGAAAAGTGTACCGGGTGACTTTCTGAAACAACTTTAGGTTTGTGTGTTCATCGCGACCATGGAGTTCAAAGTTCCATAACGAGAATTAGTGTTACACTATCTTTCTTTCTTCTTCTTTTACCAGTAGAAATTGTTTCAGATGTTCAAGGCTTAATATCCTTTTCATGTTCATTGTTGTTGCACCTGCTTTGTCTTTAATGCTTTGGTCGCCAGTTCGATTTCTTATTATTGAGAGAAATGCCAAGCCGCTTTTCAAATAAATGCCTTCCGATGCTGTGTTTTCCCGGACGAGATTAAATAAGGCTTGAAGTCATTTCTATCGCCCTTCTTCATATTAAATGTAAAATACGGCCGAATATTCATTCATAAGGTGGTTCTGTTAAAGCTGGAGAGCTCTCAAGCGTCATCAAACCCATATGAGATAAGTCTCCCCATATTCTTTACATCTGTTCCAGTCTCTCAGACTTGATGAAAATGGTCACGGAATCCGTGTCTTACTGTGCGATAACGGATTTCTCAGTGCTTGTCTCTTCAAAATCATTGTTGGTAGTACCGAACAAGAGACTAGCATTTTTTAGCAGGAATTTCCTGAAACCTCTGCATTATTTCAACAGCTTCCCTATCCCGACTTTCAGTCGATATCAAGCGCTTGCTTGTTTATGAACTAAGAGTGTACAAACGGCAACCGATTCAGTAAGCAGAATGAAGGTAGTTCACAAATGCACGTGGTTTCCCATATTTAAACAAAGTAGGCAGCAATGTGAGGGCGCCTTTGCCCTTAGCTTTGCACATAAATGACATGACATAGTACTTGAATAAGTCGCAAAAGCTAATTTTAGCTCAAAATCTAATACACCTACGGAACACAATGGACACAAACCGATCGCAAATTATAAGGATGGACCGTCTTGATAACTTAAAATAAAAAATATCCTTATTTTACTACACAAAAGTCGTTTAATAAGCTTTGGAGTAAAGACGATAAATAAGAATAATGCTACTTAAAATGCTGCTTGTTTTCACGGATAAGGAATTTTTAACTCTTTATAAGATGATGGACAAAGTTGATTCTGTAGGTAAATGTTCGGGTCCGGTGATACTTGATGCTTGAGCTTGAACTCGAACTCATTTTGACGGTTAAATTGCACTGTAGATATTATGCTTTGCTCACTATGTTTTTTAAACATCCCTTGCACGTATAAATTTCATTTTTAACAGTTATATAGACATGACACTTCATGTTGATGGCAGACATACTTATTTGTGAATAAATTGTACTTTCTTTTCAAAAAAGTAAGATAGAAAGAAATGTGACATACGCAATATGTAAAAATAAATTCGCCTGTACAAAATCGTTTGGTATACTATGGCGTTATTTCTTTTTTTTCTTTAGAATTTCTTAGTTTTTGGATGAATTCAATTCACACCCATGCAAGCCAAGGATCTCAAGTTTGTCTCAAGCAAACAGACGGAAGTTTTAAGACAGCAGTTGCACCACCCGTCATCATTTTAGGAACAAAGAAAGATCTCTTAAGACAGGTAGGGTTGCAAACGAGTTACCTTAATTTTTGTTATTTAGATTTTATCGAGTGGTATCTAACACTTATTGTTATCTGTAAACAACACCATTCAGCATGAATTACGGTAATTTTCAATTTGTACTGGCAATATGCTCTTAATATTCATGGTATTGAAGGATGGTGTAGTTTCAGAATTTTCTTTTATGTAAGCATGAACACATCGTGATCGTCGATATTTCATGCATTCGTATTTGCCTCTGACAGTAACATATCCATAATATAATAAAGTTCTAAGGAATTAAACATACATAGAAATTTATGATCATATAAAACTCATTTGAACGCTTCAAAACTATTGACTTTTTACTTTCACCCCTTTTACTTACCATGATTATAATACTTTTGCAGCAGATCCTTATGGTTCCTTGTTGATAATTCCGACATTTGTCAATTCAGCCGACATTTTTTACCTCTAGCAATGCTAGAATATTGTCCTCCTCTTTCTGGAAATTGTTCAGTCCCATTGAATAGTTAACGATTAGTTAGTGAAGAGGAAGAGGAATTAAGTTTCAACTCGGAAAAGACCGATGTAATGTCTCTACATAGCAGTTATGAATATAGTGTTCAAACGCTTGTAAGGAAAGTGTTAATGTTAATGTTCTGTGTACTCTGATTGCGTACCAGTAGTATCTCCCTGTGTTAGCGATCAGCCCAGCAAAACACTAACATCATAAATTGCTAAAAACTACATAAATTTTTCTCACTCTTTAAAGAAAAGAAGCTAAAATGATAAAACCGTTTCACTCAATGTCTTGAAAATGCACCTTACGCAATATCAACCACCACAGAACATTTGTAATGTACTCAAACTTTGCTATAGCTAGCCAATAATGTCATCTTTTGAGGCTAAGTATTTACGACGCACACATAAATATTCCGCACGCAGTTGCTATAGAAATGCAATCAGCAGTTTGAAAAGCCGTAAATCTCCGGTCAAAGTCTTAAATTGATTTTTTCCAGTTGATTTTATTCTTTTGTCATATGTAAATGAAGTAGCTGATTTTGGATGTGTTAGACACAAAATCTGCTCGGATCAATGATACCTAATGAAGAGCACCCTAAACAACGACCGCGCGACAGTATACAATATGTGATTTCCTTGACATTTTGCCAAATAGTGAGAAGTTAAAGAGCAGGAAAAATCAAAATTGAGGATACTGGAAGATTTGAATATTCAAATTTTTAATTTCTGAAATTCAGGTGCAATAATGTTAATTTAGTAAAAAGTAAATTGTTCCTTTATTCACATAGTTTTCCCTTCTTTTCGTAAATTCGGATTCTTCACTGTTTGAGGTTCTAATTTTGTTTATCATTATACAATAAGAAAATAAACACCTCTTTTCCACTGCATTAACTCGTCGTTTTCGTCGTTTCGTATAAATCGAAGCATGGTGACCCAATCTTATTTCTTTAATTAGTGACTAATCTAATCTACTGGAATTCAAAAATTCCTAACTCAAAAGTATTATTGTTTCTAATCGTGCATCGTTAACTAGATGCTTTTGAAACTAGTGCTTATAACCAATGAAATTCAAAGTTGAATAGCTAGTAAGTTTCATATAAAGAATAGTTCATTTAAAATTTGTACATTTAGAACATGACGGTTTTGGTATAGTAAATGAGTTTAAATTTACATCGAATTATGAAATTAAAGAAACCTTTATTGTAGAAAAACGCAACTAAAGATGTTGCCGCTGTGGACGTCGACGATGAAGCCCAAAGACGACTTCTTGAGATAAAGGAATACTTGGCTAAACATGCTACTCGAGCAGTAAATGCCCACCTTGTTGACATGATTGCAATTGATAACAAGTCCAGAAATGAAGATGGCACAATTGCAGATCCTGCTGTTGAAACCCTTCGACTGAAGATACAGCAGTTGGCAAAGGAGTATCTTTTTCTTGGTGCGGTGCCAGCGAAGTGGATACTTTTGGAACTTTCGTTGAGGAAACTGCGAGAGGAGAAAATATCTCTGAATGAAGTGAAGGCTTTAGGGAAGAGTATGAAAATCGAAGAACCAGAAGTCATCAAAGCTCTTGATTTTTATCACAGTGTCGGGGAAATACTTTACCATAAGGCAGTACCTGAGCTGAAAAACACTGTAATCTTGGATGTTAGTTGGTTGGTGAGTCTTTTCAAGATACTGATCAACCAATCAATCACGTACAAGGATGAGCTAGATGTCCCCGTACAACACAGTAGTCAGGTTAAAGAGTTGCATTATGAAGGCAGATTACACGATGATTTGTTAGATTATCTTCTGAAGCGTCACAACCGACAGGAAGACAAAGCAATCCTTCTGAAAATGATGGAACTGTATGACATCATTTGTGAGATGCCTGTAAGCCCAAGAGAAAAGCGGATGTATTATCTACCAAGCCTGATGCAGAGGGACGCAGAAGGCAAAAATGGCATTATTTTCCCAGCAAGCAGTTCAGTGTGTTGTCAGCTGTACTTCCATTTCATCGGCAATTTTCTGCCCGAAGGCCTGTTCTACCGTTTACTAATTCGATGCATAAGGCGTTGGTCTGACTGTACAGTAGTGTTGAGAAAGCACATGGCTCGCCTGTATTTCCCCGACGATGATTTCCATTTAACCCTGCGCAGGGAAGGTGCTGATATCCAATTGAGGATTCTGGTTATTCCTGCCAGCGATCAGCATCTATCTCCACCACATCCAAAGCATGTGAGCAACCTAAGGCAACTAATTGAGGAAGATTTAAAAGTGGTCATCACAAACTACACCCCTACCGTGATGTACAACGCCTCTATCAAGTGTGAGTGTCCAAATCACAAGGTGGGAAAACTACTTCCTCTTGGCGAGGATGTAGACGACAGGTGTGTTCCTGTCTCAGAAGAGAAAATGACAGCCATCTGTCCGAGAAGTGCATTGCCTTTGAAGGACTCTAATTTGAATATTTGGTATTGGAAAGGTAAGTATACAGTCATAAACATTTAACGTTGAACTATATTCACCTGCATGAACGATAACAAGCTCTTGAATTGTTGCTAGATATGTGATGTTATTGCGATATGGTATGGCATTTCAAGGGTCTTGTTATAAATATGTGGAATCGTAGAATAAGGCAATTTTGGTTAGTATGTTAATCTTGTCGACTCTTACCATTATAGAAGGACAACAAGTTGACAAAATCCATCCTGGAAGAACAAGTCAAGTTTACGAACGTAAAGGTATAAAATCCCTCATTGAAATTATACATACATTGGTCAACTTAAAAAATACTAGTCTGACACGTTCAAGTTCTCTTGAATCCCATGTATGCCACTTGCCAGCAGTGTTGTGTTCAGTCGATATTTTGTATCAAAATAATCTATAGTGTAATTTAATATCGAATAATGCTGCAGGAAATGAAGATTTCATCACCTCTGCATGATATTATATACATGCATATCATTCTCTAAAAACGTAGTAATGTCTAGCTAGAATCTAAAATGTTTCTTAATCTTTCATGACTGAGAAAGGAAATGAAGATTTCATCACCTCTGCATGATATTATATACATGCATATTAGCCTTCTCTAAAAACGTAGGAATGTCTAGCTAGAATCTAAAATGTTTCTTAATCTTTCGTGACTGAGAAAAGTGGATCTATTTCACTTTAAAATTCTAAAGAAACGTACAGATTTAAATCTAATTAATTCTGTATCACTTGAGCACATGCTGAGAGTTATTAACAAAACAACTATGATACATAATGAAATCCTCTTTTAATGAATTGTGCTACAGATATCGATGATCTGTCAGAGCTATTCTATAAACTGCAAGGGCACCTGACAGAAGAAGACAAGAGTCACATGATTAATCTTCTGACAACACAAATCGGTCGACGTGATGCAGAGAACCTCAGACGACCCTATGATGTCTTTCGACATCTGCGCGAGCGCGGCTACGTATCAGAGAAGGACCTGGATCTACTAATAAAAGTATTTCGTCGAATGGGTAGAATTCCATTGGTTGATCTGATCAATAAATACCTACAAACAAAGTGAAACAGCCATATCAAATAGATTTGAAAGAAAGTCATCCGGGTTATATTGACAGTGTATTTTGTTGATAATTCGATCAGTTTTACTATAAGTCTTGGATAGAGATTTCTAGCCGGGATATTTTCTCTAGCAGGAAATTAAAATGTTTATTTCCCATACAATTTATTACATTCTCAGATTTAGAAATGAACATTTGTTTGAAATAATTTCTGTAGAAATTTATGATAAAAACTCACTTGCAAGATTCAACTACGATTATAATTTGTTTAAAGAAAAATGAATCTAACATGGTGTGGACTACCATATTGATATTTTCTATTTATGAAAGACATTTGGTGATATCAGTTTATTATGTTTCTTGAAGTGCATTCTCCAATAGCAGAAAATATGTTGTGATGTGCCAAAAACTGCTGTCAACTGTTCAAGTCATGCGGTGAGATATTTTAAGGATATTTTCTTGAGTAATATTAAACCGTACCAATTCTTTCTTTTACAAGATAGGGTTTTTGTCAAAAAAGTTTTATTACATATTATGTGCGTTTTCGTCAGGTGTTACTGGTATTCATTGATATAAATGACCGTAAAGAGGTGTAGGAAAAATCGTTGATGTATTATTTTTGTAGTTTTGGTTTATGCTTCACTTTTTATTTCATTGTACTTTACCCTTTACAAATTATTATATCTGTGTTAAAAAGCTCATCGTTTATTCACAGTCTACATTTAATTGGTTACGCTACAACACATTTCTGACACGTTGGACCTGATTATCAATAAATTAAGCATTCAATCGATTGCGTAGATAACCTTGTTAGAGCATATTAATCTTTATTACTCTTTATTATTCAATCCTTCGTTTTCGATTTATAAGAATATTTCATAGCTATACCTGAATAGGTTATAGCCAAAGAATGTTCATTCTTTGACAGCAAGCTGTAATTGTAGAATATCATTTTAGAAAGTCAACTTTGTTTCTGTTTTGCATATATTCTACTTAAGTTTTTTTTATTTTATTGTATATCTCAGCCAAGGACAGTTAAATCAATGTAGACAGTTGAAAATGCTCATAGTGATCAGGATTATGAGCCCACATTCTTATGACAAAGTAACTTGAAGTTGTAGAAGTTTTGCTTGTGTTGTGTAAATACCTTACTGAAGTTTTTAATGATTTCACTGTATTTATCATGTTAACCAATTGTTAACCAATGTAGGCAGTTGATCGTGCCAATATTGATTAAGATTTATAAATCCGCGTTTTTCATGACACAGCAGTTTGTAGAAGACCTGATTGTAATGTACAGTACATTTGAATGATGTTCGTTTAAAGTGCTTTCACATAGTCTAAATTCAAATATTTAGTAACACACATTAGTCATCTATCTTGAATTTTAGAAAATACACGACAGTATGACAAATCATTCATATTGAAAAACATAAGGCTAGGTATAAGAATGCAGGATTTGGTCACGTCTGCTCAGTGATGCCATTTTTATTGTCTGGGCATGCGTTTAGGTAAATATACACTTACCTGATCAAAAATGAATTGGCTTATAATGTATAATTGTTGTCGTTTAATGAAAGAAATATGTGGTATAGATAATATTTTTGAATTCGACTGAAGTTAATGTGTATCGCTTCCATGATCTCTTTATTCACTTATTGGATACACTTTTCTAGATAGTTACCTTAAATTGATTTCATAGTTTTTATATAGTTTGTCGTGCTTTATGTGTACACTTATGAAATTCACAAAAACTGAGATGGATAGCAAAAGGCCACTCCACATTTCGTGACATTTCATATGCATATGTGAACATTGATATCTGGCATAATTTCTTCGGTCGCAATCATATGTATATCTATTCAGAACTTAATAATTGGCATTTAATTAGGCAAATTAAAAGAGGTTAAAGGTAATTACTCTTGTTTTTCACTTATGCCACCCTCTGGTTCTATCTAACATGAACCACGTGTTTATGTCATCGTAGAGGGGACAATTCATTGAAGTGAATTCAATCTTCATCAACTATTTGTAGATCATGAGGCCGAGACTGGAGGAATGACAATCTAAACAAGAACATTATAAGGTTTTGTGTGGCTTAGTCTTTTTTTGGTGAGAATAAACTCACTGATTTCATCTTCGAGTGTCTTTAGTTTACCTTAGCTAATTGTTAGAGTAATCAATCAATGGCGTTAAAGGGTGCCGACGGCTCAGAAACTAGGAAGAAATTTTGAACAGCGTCCGTGTTTTTCAGTAGTTGTCTCCATTTTTTATGCAAGCACTTTGAAGGGTCGATAAAATACTGCGCATTTAATTGACGGAGGGTTGCACATATCAGGAGCCAGCATATTACGAATATCGTCCGAATAACGAATTCCTGGATGACACTTCAATCTAGTGTTTGTAAATCTTAGATGTGGAGATGCGTTAATGTTCTTACAAGACCAAAACTGCATCATTTTCAGTAAACAATGTAAAGACATCCAATTGATCTGTATGACAGCTTGTCCGTTTAGCCGGTGTATTTATCGACATGAATTTAATGAGACTCAAAAAAGGCCGCCTGTACATGAGAATACCTTAAATTTCAGTCAGCTCGTTGGAGATAAACAAAGCTTTGATGGACAGAATGTAAAGAGGCAGAACAATGTCAAATGTTACTGATGCTTACTATTCAATGCATGTAAAAAGCTAGACTTGGTTTAAGTCGGTGAATTTAAAAAAATATATAATAATTTGTACTAGTTTTTCTTGTGTCTCTCCTATTTCATATACATCTATTTGGAATTTGGTAGCCCAAGCCAGGTTTTCCTAGCTACTGAACCCGCTACCTTTAGTCTGCGCAGTAGTGAATTGGACTCCTTGCGCAATACCGGCGGCAAGAGGGACTGTGTACAGAGTGACGAAAAAGCAAATACATAATGATTGACGGCTCTCCCTCGCTTATTCTAGCTGATAAGAAGAGCGCACCCACTTTGACATCGAGTGCTTTACACGCTTAGCAAATATGGCATAAAGGTCGCATATCGACCAGGGTTCTAAACTGATCCGTTGACCATCGCAAATCATGCGATATTATAAAAGAAAAGTTGTGAAGAGTTACATTCAGGGAAAACATGCGTTCGTCTGCGTACCAACTGGCAGCGGTAAATCACTGACGTACAAAGTCGCCCCACATTGTTCCGATTTTCATCCCTTCAGACAAAACTGCACTGATTAAAATCTCCCCCCACATATTGCTCTGATAACTTTAAGGAGCAAGCCTGGCCTTGAAGTTAAACAAAAGAGGACTGACTGAAAGCTGCGTACATCAGCTACCAGAAAGTCGATACTACCTGCGTAGTGGAAGGCTGGTTCTGTTACGTGCTGATTTTGGTAATTTTGTAATTTGTAATTTTATCACTTCAAGTCAATGCATCCATAAATGGATTTTCATGCATTGAATAAAATACATGGAAATATACAGGATAAAAATAAATAACTCAAAAAAGAGCAGTAGTTAAAAAGTTATAAAACTAAACATCGAAAAATAAGCATAAAAAGTTGGTATGCACCGTACATTCAAATAAAACAAGTATGAAGTTGACATGCATATCGGTCAAGAAATGGCTCAAAAAAGAATAAACAGCTGCAGGCACAGCAAAGAAGTTTAAATTATAGTATTGGCAATGATGTATGAACGATATTTGAATATATGCGCGACTGTGGGCTTTAGAAACATGATATTTTCTTCTGGTGTTATACTGGTGAATTGTTGAATTTTTGTTAGAAGGTCAGACAAGTAGACAGAAACTTTGTTGTTGATACATTTGTAAACTAGATTTTTTAAGTGTTGGTCAGGCCTTTCGGGGATAGTTGCCCAGTTGAGTGAATTTCTGTAAGATGTAACATGGTCTGACTTTTTGAGTCCACACTGAATGCGAACTGCAAAATTAATTATGCGTTGTAGATCGCTTTTGAGAGTAAAATTACAGTTGGAAAAGACAGTGTCACAGTAGTCTAAAAGGGAGGAAACTGTAGCTGAGATAACATTTTTGCGAACCCTTTCTGGACTACATCGTCTGACACGGGCCAATTTCGTCAGGCGATAGCCACATGCTCGGCGGAGGTAGGCAACATGGTTGGACTAGCTGAGTTCTTGGTCAAGTCTTAAACCTAAACAGGTAGCAGAAGGCGATGCTTTGATAGTAGTACTTTGATTGGAAAGAACTTTTATGTGATTTAGTATTTTCTTGAGTTGTTGCCTAGTACCGAAGAGCATGTATTGATATTTCGAAATGTTGGGTTTCAGAGAATTGGAATGGAGCCAAGTAGTTAAATGATGAATTTCATGTTCCAGATCATCGTGAAGGTTGTCAATATCAGTAATTGTGGACGCTTTTAGGATGTTTATGTCATCAGCAAAACCATAAATTGGTGTTATGGATTGAAGCCATGTGGGAAGATCGTTAATATAAAGTGAGAATAGCATCGGTCCACAAACACTACCTTGAGGTACACCTGTTTTGACTTGAATAAAGTTTGATGAAATGTTACCAATTTTAACACACTGAGTACGGCCTGTTAGGTAGCTACTAAACTATTGAATTGTAGATGGGTGAAAATTGTAGTGTTGCAATTTACTGAGCCTAATGTTATGGTTAACTGAAGCAAATGCCTTGAAAAGGTCTAACACGAGAAGAGAGTAAATTTTCTTTTTGTACATGTTATCAAGGATGTCATCAGTTAAACGCTGTGGTAAAGTAGCTGTAGAGTGTTTGGGACGAAAACCAGAAAAAGTTGGAAAGAGAATATTATTATATGGTGGGAGTGATTGCACTCGACATTTTATCTACAATGCCATGTGAGTTTTATGCGCATCTCTTGGGGAATCGAGAGGTAACTCCTCCCAATGTGCCAAATACGATGATGTCATCTTATGAATAATAGATCAGTAAGTACAAACGTCATCTCATCAATAATTTATAGCAACGTGCAAGAAAGCCAAGTCAGTGGTTCCGGGAGAAACTCCCCTGAATAGCGTTCACACCACTCATCGCGTTCACCCCACTCACGCGTTTCACATGAAAACAGAACGCATGTCCTCGCGTTTATCCCACTCAAACATTTACAAATCACAGACTTGAACCAAGTCCAGTAAAAAAGCATTACAAAATCCATCTAAGTGAACATTACATTTATGTCTGAGTTGGTGTAGATTGTTTTTCTTACAAGTGAAGAAATGCATGTTTATGAATATAATTATGAATATAATTAACATATTTTGCTATCAAATATATTAGCCCAATGCTTTAATATAGGGCATTCATTAGTAGAGTCAAAATGGTAGACAAATTTGAAATACTTATTCTTACAGTGTCAGAAAGAACAGCGCAGCCAGTGGCAGAATGATGCAGTACTTCACAAAGGACATCACTGGTTGTAGCTGGGATTGTCGATAGATGGTAGTACAGTTAAGGTTACATAGAACGGTTTTCTAGAGATAATTTGTTTGTTTGTGGCACAGAGGAAAACCAAAGTTAACCACTGAAATAACAAACGATAGAGCACATACCGACAAAATCAAACACAATATACAAAAACATATATGCACAAACATAACAAAAATTGTCAGTAAATAGATTTTCTTCAGAATTATAGAGGAATGTCATTTAAATCTCAGAAATCTTTCTATCTGCCTATTAGAAACTGTTAAATAAAATCAATTAATAACACAAAACTCCGTTCGAACAATAGCTTAAAGCTTTGATAAAGATTTCACGAACTTTGTCACCGAAATATTATCTTATTCTTCCGTAGATTAAAATCATTAAGCATTAGTCGTGGTAAACACAACGAATTGCGTAGCGTATGTGATGTATTTGTTGTCAAATACAGTCCATATTTGGACTAAAATTTATTCATCAATCAACATAGGACAGTTCACAATTACAGTCTGCATTGACAAATGAACCACTCAGCATTTAACATCATTGTATGATCAACACATACAATTGTTACCATTATGGCAGCTTGATCATCTGTTTATTTATTTATTTATTTATTTATTCAGCTTTGACATGATGTCAGAATGAGTCGCACATGTGATTGACACGTATAGAAAGCAACCTGCCACAAAAGAACAAATTTTACAAGTTACACATACAAATAGAAAACAGAAAAGGAATGAATTACGATAAATTCAAACATATAACAATATAAATATTAAAAAAAAAACTAAGCAAACAAATTTAAAAAAACAGAGAAATTATCAGAGACGGCAACTTTTACAGTGGCACTTTCCCACCCTAGTACAAGTGTTATCAGGATAAAATTTATTGATTAACAGGCCGGTGTAATGTTCTAATAATATAGACTAGTATGACCAGACACTTGTTGGAGATTTGCCATGAAAGGGCATACATAATCATTCCGCTGGAGATAGTGTATTTGAAATCTTGGCACGTATTAATGTTTTGGCCAGGTCAATATTTGTCACTTTGACGAATAGGCGTAATAGCTATGTCACCAATAAATAAATTTCAACATTATGACATGGTATTCAAGAAACCTCTAAAGTTGTAGACGAGTTGTAGAATATTAATCAAGTTATCACTGTAAATTAGACATTAATACGTGCCAAGATTTCAAATACGCTGTCTCCAGCGGAATGATTATTAAGTATGTACTACGTTTTCCCGTGCCTGCCCTAGAAAAATATTCTAACAGTAGAAAAAGGAAATACGACTTTGGTCCGTATGAAAGAACAGCAGCCACGAATCGACGCATTTCTATACTCCTATGATATAAGGCTCATGTACGGTCAATACAATGTTGCAGAAAATTCTGAAAATACAGCAAGCTCTCCCGTAGCGACAACAAGGCAAAATGACAGTGTGCATATGTACACGTACCAGTCGTTAAGGTGACCATTAAGGTCTTACATGGGTTGAAGAAAAATTATATTAGTGAAATAAGTTCGAGGATTCAAGTAGAACAAGCATAGACTTTCACCGAGGGCATGGACATCTTTATAATATATTTTAATGGTAAGTTTTAAGTTTTCTCAACTCAACGCATCGACCCGACTGACACGTGTCATGAACTCGTAGAGAGGTCAGAGAAGTTACGGCTTTTGTGATCGCACAAAGTCTGAGAAATCAAGCTATATTGATACCATTGTGCTTTCAGCACCTAAAATTACAGAATCGAAAATGATTTGAGAGATCCCGACGCAGGCATTACACCCGGGAGAAAACACAGTAAGTGACTGTCAATTGTCAATGTGTTCGGAAATTTAGATTGCGGAGCTGAGTCCCCCTTTTAGCTCCATGGTTCAATGAAAACATTATGAAGCCTTTCACTGCTGGTGGTTCTGGCGTTTCCACGGCAGTGATTTCTCAAGATTACCAAAGTATCGTTGAATTAGTCTTAGTCATTTCATCTACAGCTTCGGCAGCAGTACCAGAGTCATAATCTTATGAGAGAGTTTGTATTATAAACTTTCGTTTGCCAGTAGGCCTATTAAAGTTTAGTACCAAGACCGGTGATTGGTTTCTTTGTTCTAAATCATCAAAAAACATTAATCTCGTTCTTTAAGTTCCCAATGTTCTGCTCTGCATAAGAGGGTATTTTAGTACTAATGTGAACATATAGAAAATGCTAATTTAGTCTGATCTGTACATGGAAAAAGTTTCACGTCATGGCTTTGTCCATTGAAGCAGACAAGGTTACATACGGGCTATTTTGGTTTCCACAATCGAAGTTGCAGTTTCCTATCATTTGTCCCACTATGAAAAAGGGTTATATTGCGGCGGACTTTGTATTCATAACAATGTCAATACAACTTACAACGAGGGCGGTGAGAGGTAGAGTAACAATATCGATAAGCGAAAATAGACAATACACTTACACCATTGAGATAGTGCACAGATACGAACTCGCACAAGATGCTAAGCGAACTGAAAAGGTTACGTTATTGTTACTCAGGAAAATTACACAACATCAATGAGCAAATATACAGTCACTTCATATTTCTGGGCACGCCGTTTGTTCACACAGTCACTTTAACTATGTGATCTAGGCACATTTGGCGCTTAAATGGCCACCAGGCGTTCTGAAAGGTCGAAACATCTTTTAAAGCGACTATTCTCAACAAAAAATGAAGTAAATATTTTACTCCGCGTCATCTTAACGGGGTGTTACCCAGTTTTCATTTTTCTGACGTCATTTCTCAATTTTTCAAGTTACTTGACAGACAGTGTTAACGTTGAGAAACTTTTTTACTTCGAGATACTAGTCCAAACGTGTATACTCAGTACTATTAATATTCGATGCAAATTATTGTACACAGATTAATAACGTCAGATAAGGGGTACAGCATAGACTATTCAGTCGAGCTCTCTGACATATTGAAAATATCAAAAGTTCTGCATCAAATTTTCATTTTATTACATAGCTTATCGAATACATCATTTCACACCAAACATCTTTTAAATTGAATTTATATTTCCCATAATTTCTTCATCATCTTGTCAAGATCTCTTACAAAGTATCTTTGGTACTGTACCACTGCAGTACGAGAGGAGACGCCTGCCAACGAACAAAATGAAGTCACGCGACTTGTCACAAAAGCGTTAGCCTTTCTTACCAGTATTTGAATACAGTAGTTGCAATATGCCTGACAAAAGATATTCCCCTAAAATTATCTTTCGTCGAAAAAAAGTCTGGAGATGTTATTTTAACTTTTGAATATTGATTAAAACTCAAGACTTATTTAGGCTGAAGACTGTTTGAACTTACTTATCTCAGAGTCTAAGATCGTATTCGTAAACGTTCGGAGGCATACAACGGAGAAGCAATACAAACGGTGACGGTTTGCATCACTGACTGTACTTGTATAAATGGTCGATAACATCGACGCCAAAACCTCCTTGTGTCAAGTGTTGTCTCTGATCACAGAGGTACATGTGACAAGAGAGCTAGCTCTAGACTGGCCCCGAGTCGCCTGGCTTTTCTCGGCAGCATGGGCCAAGGCGTTCATCCCACGATGTATGCGCCAGCCTTATTAGCCAGCCTACCTATAGCGTGACAGTCTGCTGAAGTTCATTCCTCAGTCTATTATATTTTGATATGCCCACAGACTTGGAGTAAGTACATGCTAGCTCCGACTCAGACAGAAATTCCTCTGTACATTCTTATGCATTGCAGGCTTCTTAAATTCGTTGGAAGTCAGATCTTTTGAACTTGAAGCCAAGACTTGCTCCAAGTCAGTGGGCATATAAAACAGAATGAATCTGACGAATTGACGAAATTAATTTCAGCAGACAGTCGCACTAGTGGTAGGGCGTAACTTAACGGGGTGAACGTTTAGCCAACCGCTAACTGCTGCCGAGAAAAGCCCAGCGACTGGGGACCAGTGTGCTTGAAGCCCGGAATCGTGCAGACTCTTCTCATGACGTGGTATCGTACGAAAAGTGATTACGGTGTTGATTTCATCTTATTGTGCATACACCCAATGAACGTGTTTGTTAGATCGCCGTGTTTCGTTCCTTTTGCACCACAGGTTCAGCCTAATACTTGTAATACTTTATTTTAGAGAAATGCTACTTTATCGTCAATGCACCCTACGTAGGGTTGTACAAATGTGAGAGCAGGACATTCTGCAGTGCATTTTTACGTAATTGTGACCCGCAAATTAGCAACTGTACTTTGATTAGTGACAAATTCCGAATCTGTGAACGGTTGTGGCTTACATGCCACGTCACAGTAGAGGAAAACGAGTTTTGCCGTGTTGACGCGGGTTGTTCTTTCGGAGAGAAAGTGCGTGACTGCGCATGCCTTATCTTGATTATTAACGCTGATTGCAGCCAACCATTTTCAAGACCGTTTCAACACGAGCCGTTTAAGTCTTTTGAGACGGTTACCCGGAATAATAATGACTTTTGTCTTTGCTGAAAAGCCAATTTTGAATTTCAAAGAGAACCTAAAAAATATTATTCTTATTTTCAAAGGGGTGACTTGATAAGGTGTTATCCAGCAGGCTTATACTCGGTCATGCTACCGTTGCCATGCCGCCTGTATGGCATTACGATGGGGCACGCTTCATAAATAATCTTTGAGAGTAGTTCCTCATTGGTGTCGAAGCAGTTGACCTGTGTACGTTTTTAGGCGATTAAACGCTCCTTACCAGCCTCGGAAATAAAATTATCGTGGGTGGCCAAAAAGTGTTTATTTCTAAATGTTCAATTATTTACAGGTGTGACCGTAGCACAGGTGTCACTGTTACACAGTGCCGGGAGTGTGGAACTCTGTCCACCGGTATCTTTTTTGATGTCATCCCGTTAATTACTTTTCGTCTGTAGCGTCCATCCCGCCATTCAAATCTCATCATCTTCAGGTCGGTGACGTCGCCTGCGCCACGTTAACACCCCGAAAAAAGCACGAACTGTTCATCATGTAAGGGCGCGTAGGGCTATTCTAGGCTCAAGAAAGGCGCCTGATTTTCTATGTTTGCAGTTAATTCATAGACGGAATGCACGATTAAGTGACTTCAAAAACGCAAACGCTATCGTTTTGTTTCCATTAGAGACAGCACTACGATATTTTTTTCATGTTCAAGAAAATCTGTTGGCCGTTTGTTCGGCTCTTTTCGCAACCGAGTTCCAAAAAAACAAAGCATGGTCCGTAACTAAAGTATTTGTCAATGCAAACGAATCTCAGACTTGTCAAGTTGTTCAAAAATATGAATTGAAACGCTGACAAACAAAATATCTTCTCTACTATTTGAGAATTGTTGTTAAAAATATATATCAACTTAGTTGATATATCAACCTGGTTCATGAAACATAAAAATCACAAGGATTTTTATAGTCTGACACGGGACATTTCAAATTTGAAAGGACATAATTTAGAGTCTCCAGGTATGACGTCATTAACCATGTGAAATCGTTTGAGCACGTCAGCAAATGTGTGGGATGACTGAACTCATTATTTTACAATGACTGTAAATAGTTTTGGAAGTGCCCTTGCCAGGTTGACGTCTTTTACTGATTAATTTCTACTCCTTTGAGTTTTTCTGAACCCCGCCGTCTGCGAGCGACAGCACATTCATGTGTAGACACGACTGCTATCACCATCGTCGTAAACCACGCGCCTCTTTACGGCAACAGCTCAGCGCCACCCGTAGGTCAGCGGAGCGGAAATTCTGGGAAATTATTGCTCTGGCTCGCGAGAATGGCTATCACGCACTCTTTTGACCGTGACATGGTATTTCTTTCTTTCTCCCCGGACGCCGCAATTATCGGCCGCGTCGCGGTCATTGGCACGTTCCCACACGTTCGTGCCCTGGTGCACGTGTTCAAAGTGACACCTGGGCAGCCATGCACCGTCACTGCAAAGACACACTGTCTCTTCTTCCTTGAGCAAAGAAGCATAATTCACAACTTTATTGTTCTGCAATGTATAATGTGTGATATCATGTAATGACATGAGACGTGCCAAAAAACACTAAACAAAACATTGAACTGCTTGAAATACCTGACTAAAAGATCATTTATGAACGATTCTCACGTTTTTACAAAAGGAATTGTCAGCTTGAATATCTTTTGTTTTTTTAATCATTTAGATTTTTGTGTTTTACTATTGAAAGAATGTAATGTGAACAACCGAACCAAGGAGGTAGTCACACATTGGCAAGAACACGGCTCGCAAAAACCACCTTTTGATCGTTTCCTGTGTCTGAAGGCACAACATATAAGAGTACCGAGACGTTTAAATATACATACCCTCTCCTCAAAACACGGTGTCACAGGGGGTGATGGCGAGAATACCGCAGCACCTCAATGAAATAAATGTTTCGAAGTATTTGTCATATTATCCACGTAACTCTCTGAAGTAATTTGGACAGTAGAAAATATGTTGACTATGTGACCCATTATAAAATGTAGGTGTATATTAGTTAGAATAGTTATAGCAATTTCTGGATTGAGAAAGTGATATATCCCTCGCTTCAAACAAAAATAGGTGACGTTGTTCAGAATGAAATTGTTGAACTTTAGAGGCCATTCTGAAGAATAACACATACTTGCTTCAAACTAGCCCTTTCTTTCACGACCTTTATGTCAATTAAAGATTGTATATTTTATGGTGAATGATTTTATCTTGTTCAAATGAGTCTTACTATAATTCTGGTGTGTCTCTGAATCAGAGTTCGGAGATCACTCAACTCCGTCCCTTCAACAAGCTCGTTTCTATTCGCCCCTTCGAAAGTATTTCGCTTGCCACCATCAGAGGGAGCCAACCTGAACCGTTGTTTCTGATGTGCTGATTTGTTTTTGGGATTCAGTTTGGCACAGACAGAACTGACCTTTATGAAAAAGAAAATTCTTATAGTTTGTGTACTGTTAACACTCCCATTACATAGACTTTGACCGAGATAGATTTTACTGAAATATCAACATGTTTGGAGACTCTGAACGGCCATGCTGAGATTATATGTATGTACCTTTTGCAATATAGAATAGAGTGTTGGTCTCATCATGGACGTACTACGGAATTCGTCTCTTTCCTCCATGGCCTTATCATTTGCAGTTCAGAGCAACTGCCAATGGTCTTACCATTCATTCGTGTACATAAATTGTATTGATAAATTATTTATTTGTTCATAGCACTGCAGAACTTTGTAACTTGAGGGCGTGCAATCGCGTAATATGTTCACTAAAAAACAATGACCACAACTTGTCTGGTCTTCAACAAATTTTCACACTCAGTGAAAACAGCTGATCCCTGCACGGCCCTGCAATTTTTGAAACAGCATTTTTGTATCCTTGCACATCCTAACGATCTCCATAACGTCAGTCCATGTGACGTAACGATTGACGGTCTCAATACCATGAGAACATGGAGGTCAGGAGTCAAAGAACACTGATGCTTTGTCACGCACCGCCCACTTGTTCCTGAATCCATTTTCATCTTTTCACATGGACATGTTGCGGGCGCTGTTACACCCCACCGGAAAATGTCGGCGCACCATGTTGCTAAAAGTCAAGAGGTACTTACATCATTGGAACATTAAATCAAAACGTATTACACAACATGAGGGGAACGCTCCATTAACTTGGACGTACCCGAGTAACCCGAGTTGGTTATCAGAGGATTAATCTCTATGTCAACATATGCGAACAGATTATCTTTTAGTGTAAACAAAACATTAGCACTGCCGGAACTACTTTTAGCATGGCCCACGCCATGACCGCGGCTCTTGTCCGGCACTCATGATTTCCGACCAGCGTTAAAAGTGCCGTCCAGCACTTGCTGTTACTTTGAAGCCATCATTTAGTTCATAAAATTGCATGAAGAGTTTACAAAAACGATGGTATTATAGAATCCCTTTCAAATAAAATGCTGTTTAAACAATACTAGCAGTTAATTAACGTACGCTGATTTTGCATACGAAAAGCTATTTTTGTATGAATGTTTATACCCCTATAAAATAAAGTACGGTAGCGAAAATCAGCACAACAAAACAGGACTTCAGCACAACAAAACAGGACTTTTACTAAAACGTACTCTCTCAATTTCAGTTCATACTCACATTGCGGAAAGGTGCATGCAATGTAATGAAAGTCACGAGCAAACTTTGGTGACAACGGATCCAGTCTTTGAATTATCAATGAACACTCACTTATTTTTCTGGTCAAAAGCCAAAGGCTACTTGTCCATCGCAACAAGCCTCTCTGTTTGAATCCGCGTGTTCCTTTTTAGCCGGATGCCGGCCAAATTGACCGGCTACTTCCGTATTTTGGCCGGCTACTTTTCAGCAATGTTTCGCTCTCTAGCCCAGAAATTCTGGTTTTGATAATAATATTTTGATATTTGTTGTCTTGCAAGCCGGAGATAACATTTCAGAAGTGCCTATGTGGTTATATGTAATCTAGCAATTTACGCGGTGAACTTGTTGCTATCTAGTATCAGCCTGTAGTACCGCGATCTGCGAACGTGTAATGTACTGGGAATCGCTCTCGAGGTCCCTTGCTTTCCCGACTACAGCCCGAATTA
>LD347788.1:59946-81340 GCA_001465055.1 Ptychodera flava | reverse complement strand
AAGAAACAACTGAAAGTGTGGACTCGGCATCATACCTAGATGTATTGTTTGAAATTAGACATAATACACTATATACTAAGCTGTATGACAAAAGAGACGATTTCAAATTTGAAATCATAAACTTTCCGTTTTTGTCGAGCAATATACCATCATCTCCAGCTTATGGTGTGTACATTTCACAACTCCTCAGATACAGTAGAGCATGCCATTCATATGAAGACTTTCGAGTTAGACATAGCCTATTAGCTCAAAAGTTCGTGAGGCAAGGATTCTCAGAAAGTAGATTAGTGAAATCATTTAAGATGTTCTACGGTAGATACGGAGATGTTGTATCAAAATATGACCTGTCTGTTTCTCAAATGATGAGTGACAGCATACCTAATTTTGACTCACAAAAGTAATTTGGTGAATTCACCAAATAACAATGAATTTCTCGCTTTGGGTCAACCTTGACGGGTGCGGCTAGCTGGCAAGGTACGCTTACCCATTCCGGACACCTGGTACCACCACTATTTCATGGTTCAAGATGGCCCCATTGCCTTTGTCATCATCTATATGTTCCTTGGACCTGGTAAATTTCACAGTTTACCTTTAATGATAACGATTATTGGACCTGATTTGATGTCTAATGCCTAGCATTCAGAAAGTTCGTTCTAAGTTTCTTCTTATTTGAACTATTCCGTCCCTCTTTTAGATAACTCTTTTCTTTGAGATGAATCTGTCGCCAGAGTTTATCCAGCTCGTAATTCCAACAAACAGGTCTTTTCCACTGAAATTTACGAGTGGACTTGGAAGTGGAAGTATCCCGATAACTAAGCTCTGAAGGAAAAACAGGTGTGTAGGACATCATGTGGAACGATTGCATAATCGACAACTGCTTTGCCTTTGTGTGAAATTGATGTAAAATTGTTGTCCAATGGACAGATCCTCCAATTCAGAATGCAACATTTTGAGTCTTGTTGTGGATCTTCAGAATGCTGTCAGTATAGTTCTTAGGAGTCTCTGAGTGGATGTAGTGTTCATAGAATACTGAATGTGATTTCCATATACCCATTTTCATTACTATGTCTGGGTGTACTTTCTTTGAGATGCCGATCGTTGCACCAGTTGGGTGGAAATCACGAACACTGTATCCGTCGACCGATAACCCTGCCATAGCGATTGACTGATTTAAAATTGGACTGGGAGTACTCGCCCTGAGTGGCCAGTACGGTTTACACAACTGAATGAAAACTGGAGAATTAGGGGAGTTTCCCCTTCTTCTGGGTATTGCTTGAATATAATCACGCAGAGCTAAGACTGGGTCTAATTTAGGTATTGAGCAAGCAGGTATTTGAACAACCATACCTTGTCGATGCACATCATTCTTTATCCCAAAAAATGTAATGTGCATACTTGAGTAATCAGGTTGAAATTTGACATGACTGATGATCTTTTCCTGGGTATTGTCATGCGTGTTTTGACTATGGCAATATCAAGTTTTGCAATAAATTCATCATTGCTCAAATTATGCATGCCAAAAGCTTCTTACATGTTTGACAGTGCCGCCCTTACGATA
Organism: Ptychodera flava; assembly: GCA_001465055.1. NCBI lineage: Eukaryota > Metazoa > Hemichordata > Enteropneusta > Ptychoderidae > Ptychodera > Ptychodera flava. The sequence goes on along the minus strand of LD347788.1, from coordinate 79,782 downwards.
CGTAATTTTGACTGCGGCCTGCTAGTATCTTGACAAATATCGACAAGATACTCTGATATTACTGCTGAATCAGTTTGGTGGAAATGTGACACATAACCCTGTACAAAAGTCAAACATTTATGTATTGTAGTCATTTAGTGTACTTTCCACTAATGCACCAGACATGATGCTTAATTGTAACTGTCTCCGGGTCCCACGATGACAATTTATCCTTCAAGATACCCTGAAGGCACATATTTTCCATTTTGGGTTGCGCAGTGACTCTGGCTTGACACAAGTAGTCGCTATGATGCACTCCCGACAGTTTGGTAGTCGCACCGGAGGGGCAGTCAACATCGATTGAAGTGTCATATACCATGGTTGAGCTGGCCAGATCGGCACAATTACCATTGCTTCTGCCCAGCAGAGTTTGATGTGTTGAAGTACTTTCAGTAGCAGATGGAAAGGGGCATTGATAAAGGTGTTTTCTAATCGCCAGTCCATGGTGAAGGCATCGACCTGAGTTGACCCCGGATCGGCAAACCGCGAATTGTAGTTGGGCACTTGGTTGCTTAGATACGACGCGAATCGGTCTACTGTGTGCGGTCCCCATTTTGAATCCGGTTGATTAAAGAGAACAGTACGGGATGGAGTTTCCATTCTTAGTTGTCCATCACTCTCGACAATCTGTCTGCTGTGATGTTGTGGATACCTGGTATGTACTCGGCTTGTAATATTATGTCGTGCTGAACACCTCCTTGGTGATTGACATACACGACTGAAGTGGTATTGTCCGACATTAGTTTCACCGCTTTCCCCATCAGTGAATGTCAGAATGTTCTTATAGCCAGGAAAACTGCTGTGAGTTCCCGATAGTTTGACAATTTGTTTAGTAGACGCATGTTCAATTGGCCAGATGCGAATTTGTCCTTGCATGCACATTGCCCCCATCCGATATACGATGCGTCTGTCACTAGCGTAAGGTCGATACGGCTCGGCCTTCCAATGAACAAGGTTGTCTCGCCACCAAACCACTTTGCAAAGTTGTTAGTCTCTGCGGAGCAATTGGTAGTCAGTTGATGCCAGACTACCGCTAATTTTGAGCCCTGAATAAGCAAAATATTGTATGTCATTGGCTTAAGCCTTTGTTCGTGTGCAAAAGTAGCTTCTGATTGGCTAGAGAAGTCATAATTAGGCCAGTGGTTTGTGTGATTTTGTGGAGTTAGCATCGGGCGCTACTCCACGCACAGCGGAAGGATGCCGTTATGCCCAGCAGAGATCTCTAAGTTTGGACTTAGAGATTAAAAGCAAGCAGATAGGACGGAGTTGCTGATAGAACGGAGTTCCTGTATGTATACAAGACATCTCAGACCTCTCGACGTCAAGGCTTGTAGAATCCTAAGTAGCTGCTGACTTAGCCTCAAGGGGCTTCAACATTCAGCGGCCAGTGTGCCGACAGCCAACCCACTGGCACTGAGACCAGATTCATGCTGAGCGAGCAGAGGGGTAAGTCCAGTTACGGACTTGGTTAATGGCTGTATTCTGCTCGATCCTGTTATCAGAGTTTCACCTCTGGTGTTGTGCCGTACCTTGCTGGACTGTCTTAGCAGAAAGACAGTCCATTCCAGAACTGACGTATAGTTTCAGTGGGCATACTTGGCATTCCAGACATCCCCTTGCTGGGTGAAGCTACGTACTTTCCAGTAAAGTAAGACAGTATAAGTTTTAGCTGTTTAGCGGTAAAGGTGTCGCTTTAGATCCTGTAAACTGTTGCTGTAGTTCCTGTTGAACTCTGTATTTAACCATTAAAGAATGTAAGTCAAATGGCAGAGAGCTGTAATATACGACTCCTCGTGTTTTATTGGCCTGGTTTGGGCCAATAACTCCAGCAGAACTTCGCCGGCAGGTACCATTCCCCGGCGAAATGTCAACTGTGCTGTACCATGGTCAACAAGGTATTTGATTGTTTTTGATGTTTGACCATGAACTACCATGGTTGGCCATGATATGAGACCACAGTAGGCATTCCAATACTATGGTCTACCACAGTTAACCACGGTCTATCATGGCTGACCTGTTTATGGATATCGGCTACCATGGTTGACCATGGTATTTGATGACTGATTGTATTTATGACCGTGGTTACCGATGGTCAACTATGGTTGACCATGATATTTGATGACTCATGGTAGTTTAATTTTGATGCCCAATTTTCTTGATGATCATATTGATAATAGGCTGTATGTATATACACTCCTATATTTACATAGTTGAGTCTCTTGACATCATTCACAGTTGTTAGAGAGAATTAATGCCGTTGCCTGGGAAGCTTAGACCAATTTTCTGTATTCTTGTTCATGTCAGAAGTCTGTGGACAAATATCGTGCTGAATTTCTTGGAATTATTGACATAGAGGGCATGAAAGCACTGCTGCAATGGCAGGAATTTAAGACTATCTCAGTCTCACTCAATGTTTGCCTCGAAACATGATATCAACATAGGCAAGGTCATAGGTTCATTGTCATTGGACCTTTGACCCTTAACCATGATGTCACATGTCATAAAGCAATGCATTTGATTGGCTCATTTGAAGCTGCCATCTTCAAAATTCACTTCAAACGGATTGTCTGTTCAGTGAACAACTGGAAAAGTAGCTGTGTTTTTAACATCGATTTTGGGAGAAATTTTTGATATTTTTGCTCATCGAACATTCAGGGAAAAACTCAGAAGATGTTGGGGGATGATCTTTGATAGAATCTGAAGGGCTTGGCTGCTATTGCAGTGGACACTATAATGGAGGCTAAGTTTGCTGATCCTTAAGCGAGTCTGTCAAGTTATAATGACACCAGTCAGGGATCACTGGTGGTTTGCAGAGTTTTGGTGAGGTTTATACCAAGATTTTTTTTTCCTTTCTGACAATTTTTAACCCAAGGTTTTGATTCAAAAACCATCCAATACCATTGGTCGGTGATCATGGTTGACCAAGGTTAATAACATGGTCAACCACGTTTGATGCCCATGGTCAACCATGGTTAACCATGGTTAACTACCTTGGTTTACCGTGGTTGATCATGGTTGGTGACCATAGACAACCATGGTAATTTGTGCCATTTAACAAACATGGCCGACCATGAACTACAAAGGTTGAACATGGTCATATGACCATGAATTAACATGGTAGTCCATGTTAGACCACCAACACTTTTGGCGGGGCTAAGTCAGAAACCCTTACGGGGCCTTTAAGCAGCGTAGTATATTACTCAGGTCGGCTACCACTTATCCTGTTAAGATATACTCATTGTGTAAAGGCCTGTACGAGCATGACTCACAAAACTAAGACCAGAAAGAGGGAAAAAGTGTCACACTAGTATGAAAATTTGCACGTTGACCCTATAATTTAATTATTAAGATTCATTCAGGAAAGTTTGAACAAAATTAAAGTCTTTCATTTTCATCGCGCTTATTATGTTTAACAGTTGCTGTATAGTCAATGATGTATTCTTTCCTAGTATTTGTAACCAGCATTTGGCAAACAGATGAGACAATTTTTACCCTTTCTAATCAAATGCCTATTAATAAACACCATGCATGACATTTGTCTTGTTAGCCTTTCAGTTCAGTCAACCTGATGTAATAGTGCATTGATGTTTTGAATACTTTCCAGTGTACTAAAACACTACCTGTCACAGTCATGAGCTTTTCAGGTATTGGTAACAGGTACTATGTAAAATTGTGCTTTGTGTCAAGCACAAGTTTACAAAGTGTGCTGTTTGTTGTGACAGTTAAGCTTCCATCACACATGTACCGGTACATGCAATTTATTAGCATGGTGGAAACATGTTTGACCCTGAAAATGAAAACTAAAAGCTGCCATTATCTAAAACTATTTGGTTGCATTAGTGTTTAGTGACCACAAGGACCTTCACTTGTATTCATTTACAACTTCTGATTGACCAGGGCACTGAATTGTCCCAAGTCAAATGAAGCAAATACTACAATTCTATATAAGAAGAAGGTGACACTAGGTCATACCTGATTATCATGTATCGTAGTTAGGCACGAATGTTGAAAACAAAAGTTGTTGAGGTCTGTATTCCAAACATGCATTGATACAATAATAACCAAGTTCTGTGTGTCACAAAACTAAAATGTCACTGTGGATTCACAAAAATTTATAAATCTTCTCTGTATCTTATTTTACAGTTTACAACATGAGAATATATATTATAAACTAAAATTGACTCTGACAGAATTATTCAAGTCCATCATTGTACTTCAAATCGTTTCTATTTCATGACTTAAAACATCAATGACACAGCAAGTGTCACACAATATGACATCAATTTCAAAATATCGCAAATCATCAAAGCTATTTAAATTTAATGCATATTTATGTGTACAATAGTATATTCAGGGTGTTCTTCAATTTACTCGATAAATATTCGGGTAATAGATGTGGTTATATGTTATGATAGTGAGTATGAAAGCAGCCAGAAAAAAATGGCCTTTTGGCAGTCATATAAGGTTTTACCAACATGGGGCCCGGGTGCACGACGTACTTTGTGACTCCTTAGTGTTTATTAATTGCCATAAATGTCAAGTTTGTCAAAAGTCAAATTGTTTGGACATAAATGAAAGTTATTTGAACTGGTTAGTTACTGCTCCAGCATAAGTTCCAGTGTGGAATCTAAGTATCAACAGCCTTATTATGTGTGAACGTGAATTACGAATAAGAGATGGGACTCAACAGGATCAACAATATCTAAAACAGGAAACAGTGAACTTATATAATGCAGATGGGAAGAAAATTTAGCCACAAACTATTGTAATATAATGGACAATGGCTAATCTAAACCAAATCACATAAACTGGATTGTTGGCATTGATTACACATGTATCTATTGTCCATCAAATAGAAAATAAATTGGGGCCATTGACAAAAAAAAACATTTGCTTGTTACACTCTACACTTGTACTTAGTATTTGGAGTGTACACCTATCTACAATACATGTTCAATGAAAAAAAGTTTGGACACTGTAGGTCAACAGCGCATCTTAATCTATGAAACTCAATAACCTTACCCCTCAAGTACGTATAAGGCAAAAACAATATTAAATTTTGAATTACGTAGTGCAGGGAAGGACAATAAGGTGAAAAGCAAACTAAATATAACAAGCGGCCGAGCGGCCGATATAGCTCCGCTCTGTTTATGTAGAGAATAACTATTTTTGACACACGTTGATGAAGAAGGACGAAATCTTTGATAGCTCATTTCAGTGGCCAGAAAAAAGTGGCTAAAATAGGTGCAAAAATACACAATTGAAGATTTCATCATACTTTGAATATATCACATCGGATCATCCCTAGGAACATGTCAACCAAGGCTATCTGATGAGTAGTTTTTTGAGAATAAATTTTTCTGACCAAAAATGGCAACAATTGCCCCCAAAAATAAAAATTGCAGATTTCATCATAATTTCAAAAGATCAAATTTAGTTCATCTGTAGGAACCTGCATATCAAATTTCAAAGCTATCAGACCAGTAAATTTTGGGAAACACATTTTTTGACCAAAAATGGCAAAAATTGCCCCCAAAATTCAAAACTGCAGATTTCATCATAATTTCAATAAATATCATTTAGTTTATCTGTAGAAACTTGTATATCCATTTTCAAAGCTATCAGATCAGTACTTTTTGAGAAATATATTTTTTGACAAAAAATGGCAAAAATTAGCCTAAAATTACAAAATTGCAGATTTCATCATAATTTCAATAAATATCATTAAGTTCATCTATAGAAACCTGTATACCAAATTTCAAAGCTATCAGATGAGAAGTTTTAAAAATACACATTTTTTGACAAAAATGGCAAAAATTGCCCCAAAAATACAGAATTACAGATTTCATCAGAAATTCAATGTATATTACTAAGCTCATTTGGAGAAACTTGTATACCAAATTTCAAAGCTATCAGACCAGTACTTTTTGAGAAATACATTTTTTGACAAAAATGTCAAAAATTGGCCTAAAATTACAAAATTGCAGATTTCATCATAATTTCAATAAATAACATTTAGTTCATCTGTAGGAACCTGTATACCAAATTGCAAAGCTATCAGATGAGCAGTTTTGGAAATACACATTTTTTGACCAAAAATGGCAAAAATTGCCCCAAAAATACAAAATTACAGATTTCATCAGAAATTCAATATATAGTACTTAGTTCATCTATAGAAACCTGTATACCAAATTTCCAAGCTATCAGACTGGTCCTTTTTGAGAAATACATTTTTTGACCAAAAATGGCAAAAACTGCCTGAAAAATGCAAATTTCCATATTTCTGCACAATTTGAACAAATCTGAAATAGATCTCCCCTAGGGACATATGTACCAAATATCAAAGGTATCTGATTTTCAGTTTTGAAGAAAATTTTTAAAGATTGTTTTACCAAAAATGACAAAAATTGCCTTAAAAATACAAATATGCAAATTTTACCACGATTTGAACAAATCTGACTGAAGTCACCCTAAATAAACTGCATATCAAATTTCAAAGTAATTGGACAAGAGGTTTCAGAGTAGAAGATTTTTTTACCAAAAACACAAAAAATGCCCTAAAAATAGAAATATGGAAATTTCACCAAGATTTTAACAAACTACAGTCAGATCACCCAAAGCGAACTGCATATAAAATTTCAAAGCAATTGGACATGCGGTTTCAGAGGAGAAGGCAATTGTTGACGGACGACGACGACGTATGACGACAACGACGAAAAATCAACCTATTTGATAAGCTCCGCATCACTGACAGCGGAGCTAAAAACTGAATATACAATGATATGGAAATGTTGTCCAACAGTCATAAGTATCTGGTGTGTGCCAAGAGTCAAATAATAAAATTGGACAGCAACATCCTGACCACAGTTTCTCTGACTGGTTTGTTCCTTTCTGATTTTTGACACAGTGATATAGGTACAAAATATTTATATTATGCTGCTATTTATGATAGTTATACAACATAGCTTGCATTTTGTTCACAGTAGAACTGAGTTTTACATGTAAGATAACTTTCTCGTAAACTGTAAATTCTGGCTTCGGGCAGCTCAAACGTTAACGTCGCAATACTACATTTTTTTATATGATACGGAGTGACGTGCAGTTGCACACATATGCAATATGCATTGACAGTCGATGTAATTCATAGTACGATAGTCTACTACATTAAAGCACTACTTCCTAAGCAAATCAGTCAACATATAAGCACACGATGTCTTTAGCGACTGAAGTCAACAATGATATCAAAATCAACGCACAACTGAAAAAATTACCAAATTTCTAATAAGCAACAGAAAACTAAAAGTTATCGCTGTGTTGAAAGGACAGTACATCAACACAAAACGACCCTAACTAGTTATGTGCACATGCTTATACTGAGCTTGCCCTCGCTCTTGCCCTGCTCTGTAGCTAGTATGGGTCACCGGTTGCATTGCCTTGGTAGAACTTTACAAGTTTGCCGCTGAAAAGAAATGGCTACGAGTCTCCGAGTACGGAGACCATCATTCTTCAGTAGATCGAAGGCGCGTTTTGTGCCAAAAAATACACAACAGCAACAAAAGTAACATCATTGTCAACTTCATATTCACAAGACATTATCAAATACACGCTAAAAACTGTAAAACGTCTAAATTCGCACCAGACTGAGAAATAAGATGGCGTCAGTTTGATTTTTCAAAGTCCTTGGAAAACAAGACTAACTTGTTATATGCGCATGCGCGCATTAAGGGGAGATCAATTTGATTTCTGAGGGGGGTATGGAGGAAGTGGGTATTGGAGAAATTTTCTTTTCCAGTCAGAGTGACAGCAACTTTTTTATTTCTACTGTCAGACCTGCATCAATTTTTCTTTTCAAATGGAGTAGCAGTGCATTTTTTCAAATTTAACTCAGTGTTTCACATATCACAGGATGGTTCTATGTATTCATTTTACATTGCAACAAATTAAAGCAAAATGGAAATTCTAGCTTTAAATTATAGAACATTTTTCTGGCAAAATCAACTCTGATCAGTAATATACCTGCTTTTCTTTAAAATAGTCAATTCCTTTAAAGTTCTCAGGGGAGATGTTATATTTTGTGGTCAGAGAAACAAGGCTCACACATTGTATTTTATTATGTTCGTTGTTCCTTAATTTTTCATTGTCAACTTATAATTTTCCTAACATATTCATATTGAGAGAATAATATATTGGTTTTAAGACTAGTTTATTGACTCCTGTCCAGTGTTTTAAATTTTCACAATTTACAGAAGTCAAATAGTCCCGTTTAGATATTGCCATTGAGATGTTGCAAGAGAAATCCTGAAATATAATTTCTTGGGTCAGAAAAGGGAAGGAAATTAAAACATTGAGTGCATGCTTATATCATAAGTGCTGGAAAAAAAAATTGCTAGTGGTAAAAATATTTGCGCAACCTATGGCAGCACACCAGCAAAGAATACATGAGAATGAAGATTCCAAAATTTTGCTCATTTCAGATGCATTGTGATGATTTTTTCACGTTGGTCTGCTATGAATTTTTTTTTCAAGCCATTACAGGCATAATTTTTTTCTTCTATTTCACCTGGTGACAATTTTTTTTCTTCAAAATCCTCCGTACCCGCCAGAAATCAAATGGTGTGGCCCTGACCTATACGAGCCACTGGATTGCTTCCTCAGTAGAACTGATATGCCTGCCGCCAAGAGAAATAGCGGCAAAAGTACCATCACTCTCAACTTCATAACTATGAAACATATTCAATTACACTGAAACGTTTACAATATAAAAAATGTAACAATACCGAAAAACAAGATGGCGTCCGTTTCGATTCTTCAGCTCAGATTTTGTCCTACAGTTGTACGCATGCGCAGACGGTAGCTTTAGCAAAATTGAGTAAAAATAGCGTCAATGATGACACTGTGCTCCTCAGTGCATTTAGCGGTAGGGATGCAAGGAGAGAGGTTTGGGTGATGTTGCTGAGAAAGATGCAAAGAAAGGGTTGAAATGTGAAACTGTAATAAAACCTATTGTTTTTTTAGCAGTGAGCATCAAGCTTGGTAAACATGCCATCTTGTACATGAAGGCAAAAAACATAATTTTCACATGTCCACCAAACTTGGAATTTGCATAGATGTACATAGATCATCCAAATTGATTTATCTGCAAGATTTTGTATGTTCCTTGCTACAAAATTCTGACCCAATTGAATTATAACAGGAAAACATACACGCATTATTGGACAGTGTGGACTGTGTATTGCATGCACTACATCTGCCGTGATGATGGATTGCCAGACGACCACACTGCATCAAAGAACTGTAGTTTAAAACGAAAATATAATTCTAAACAGGTCATTGACAATGACATAGTCTCCACTTGTAATAGGAGTATTAGTCTTGATGGGGCAGGGAAATGTGGTCATTAAGAACTATCACTGGAGTGTATTACGTTGAGATCTATGGGCTAATAGGTCTATGTCATTGTTCCCAATTTGAAACACATTAGGCATGTATAAGTTATGGTTCTAAATTGGGAAAAAGATCAGACCTGTAGCTGTATTGGACAACCAAGAAATACATATGCGCATAATAAATGATGTACAAGATGTGACATCTTAAGGTCTAATATCCTATCAAAATTGAAGGGTATAGAACTTGTGGTTACTGAGTTATGCATTTATATGTATAATCAAGGTCAAAGGTCATTGAGGTCACGTGACATTTTGAAAACAAAAATGTATTGCTAATAAATCCCTATATGCCAAAAATCAGACCTCTACCTCTATTCGCTTGCCCAGAATTAGATATGTGCATAATAAATGAGGTAAAGCGTGTGTTGTCATAAGGTCTCCCTTCCTACTAAATATAAAGGACATAGCACTTGTGGTACTTATTTATTGACATAAACCTATATTTTAGGTAAAACATCATCAAGTTCAAATACCAGATATGAAGGGTGTGGCACTTGTGGTTACTGAGTTATGGAAAAATATGTATATTTGAGGTCAAAGGTCATTGAGGTCACGTGACATTTTGTCAAAATAAATTGTATTGCTAAGTTATCCCTATATACCAAAAATCAGACCTCTAGCTCTATTGGCTCGCTCAAAATTAGATGTGTACATAATTAATGAGGTATACTATGTGGCGTCATCCCATCATACCATATATGAAGGGTGTAGCACTTGTGGTTACTGAGTTAACGACAAATATGTATATTTGAGGTCAAAGGTCACCAAGGTCACATGATATTTTGTCAAAATGTCTGAGATATCTGTGTGAAAGGATGGACTCATGGATGGACGAACGGACACCATGACCCAATCTATAAAGCCCCCTTGACTTCATCCGTGGGGACTAGAAACTGTGTCACTGCATCCTTTTTGCAATATGAATACGATGAGAAAATAAATTTTTATTTTACTTGGCCTTATACATGGGCGTCTACGGAGAACTGACTTATACATGGGAGTCTATGGAGGACTGCCTTATACATGGGAGTCTATGGAGAACTGCCTTATACATGGGAGTCTATGGAGGTGTAAACTAAAACGTCATCCGAGTCTAACACGGCCAAATTTGATCGCATTGTGAAACAAATCGACGTGCATCTGTATGGGGTAGGGTATTATCCTTGTGCAAAGTTTTAAAGAAATTGACCAGGGCATGTCTGAGATATCTGTGTGAACGGACAGACGCACGCACGCACGGACAGACGGACATGACCCAATCTATAAGTCCCCCCAGACTTCGTCCGTGGGGACTAACAAACTTTCTTCGTGTCATTGATAGCCTTGATTTTCTTTGGGTATTGAATGGACACATTTATTAAAGACGTCACTTTAGCTTGTCATTGATAGTGAAATGATTTTTTGCAGAAACTTGACCGGTCCAGCCAAGTACACATGCTTACGCATAACAGCTGGACTGCGATGATCACAACATTATTTTTTGATATTCCGATACAAAATTAAAATAATTTTATTAATATGTCGCATTGACTATAAAGTTGCTAATGTTTCCTTAGGTGTTGAAACATGTTACAAATCAACACCAAACAGCAATGTTCGTGTAAGAACAATGTGCTTGATTTCCATGGACTTTCTGGTCCCCCCATCACACTGTTATGTCTGTTTCCCCTCTAGCTTCCGAAAATTTTTAGTAAATTTACAAATTCAGTCTCAAAAGTTTTGAGTAAATTTCAAAATTGATTGTATTAATTAAATTGTCAGTTATTAACAAATTCCTTTTGTATGCCAATACAGCTCATCTCAGAACCGGACATACTTATATACACACAAGATTTGGCAACACCCTGACAATTAAATAATCTTCAACAGCACTGATTTACATTTACAAATTATTCTATGTGAAGTAATTCTTCAATTGCAGATACTATGACAGAAGAGTTCAGCACTGCCAAGATATGAGTATAGCACACTGAATTTTGAACCAGAGTTATGAAAATGAATGAACTGTGTCACAATAAGTTTCTTTTTATTACATTAAATCAATCGTTTCATTTTTTTCTAAGATTGTAGAGACTAAGGGTTAAGGATATTAGTAACTTTAAACCAGGAAAAAATACCAATAAGTCGAAAGGATCAAAAGAAATCAACTTATTTATTTCTTTACATATTACAAAACCAGAAAGTAACACATAATTTTAATTTAAGTGATTTAAGGCTACTTTTACAAGCTTACTTGTCAATGTTTGATGATGGAAAGAAACACAAAATATAACTAACTTAAACAATAATTATAAAAAACCATAAATAAACCTCAAAAGCAACAAAATGCCAAGCATAACATTACACAATTGTTCAGAATGTTAATTTACAAAGTTCACTCAAAATGTACTTTGAAAACGATAGTATTTTTGACAGCTATTACCGCGGCTACTTACTAAAAGTGTTGAAAAAGAGTACTGAATATCGTTGTTTTTCAGGTCAACAAATGATTGAATCAAAAACATGTGTCGTGAAACAGTAAATCAACAACTGATAAATAAGTAACTTTTCTCAAGAGTAACTTGAAAAGCCTCGCCTGAAAGAAAATTTCATCCCGTTTCACAGAAACTGACTGCGTATTTGAGCGCCACAGCAATGAACGAACGGTCGGGGAATCCCCACGAAAATCGCTCACACGTACGTACTCGTCCAAAACATTGATTGTTCACTTTTTAGCTGCATGATTCACTTGCCAAAAATATTTTTATTTTGTAGATAAATAATTGAATTTGTCATTTTTTTATTTCGTTTGTTAATGAAAAGTCATTTTAATGTTTTTAGATGCTTTAACAATTTCAAAACCCGGTAAAAAGCGACTATTTGGCCAAAATTCAAACGAAAAACACGAAAACCAAGCTCGAATCATGGGCTATTTTGATATATGGCGGGTGCCACATGTGGGGCAGGATGCGCTTACTATTTTCGAAACACCTGACATCACTTCTTGGTCTTTTGGCCAGAGGTCCATATATCTTTCTTTCATGAATTTGACTTTGTTTGTACCGTCTATTTACTGTCTGTTCTGTGCTGTTTTGTGTCTATGTTTACAACTATTGTCTTACAAATTTTGACCTAGTGTTATTGGATTATGGATTGGTATGATTGCGATTATTTTTCTGTATGAATACTCTCAGTCTCTACTCTCGCCGCTGCACGATTTTTACACTGAAATTTTTCACTCATTTTCGTCGGTATGACTTTGAAACTCCAGGAAGCGATTGAGAAGAAAGGGTTACCTTGAATTATTGAGGTTTTTGCTGATAATTTGTCAAATTAAATGAGAATAAAAAATACGAAAATTTCCACACGCTTACACACTGAGTGTTTCAGAGGCCTTTCATGTTCGTGTGGGACAACATGTGATCATGGAGGTAGAAGGAGACTGAGGTTTCTTGCATGGTCGCGCCGTTGAAATGGGAAGCTGAAATTTTCGCTCGTAATTTTGCAAATGAAATCGTAAATACACTCAAAACTTTGTATTTTTTTTACATATTTGAATCCCATGAGGAACGTAATTCATTCTCCCCTGCACAGTAAAAAGGAGATCGAAACGACATGCATGTCAGACAAAGACCAAACGCACGAAAGATGTCCGTCCACATCCACCAATCTCGTAATTTACACTGACAGAACAAAAACAATTTGATCGCGCATGGACGTTCTAACGTAAATGCATCATTGGCTATCGCATGTTCATGTAAGCCAACACTAGTACAGAAATTTGCGAGAAATTTGCGAGAAATGGACACTTTCTCGCTTTTTGCGAGAAGTAAGCGAGAATACATAACTTTCTCGCAATAACCTAGCGAGAATTTAATTTTCTCGCAATCAGCTGGCGAGAATTGTGTTTTCTTGTTCAGCATCTGCGAGAAACTGAATTCTCGCAATCAGTCAGCGAGAAATTTGTTTTCTTGCTTTGCATCGCGAGAAATTGTATTCTTCTGTGTAAGCACTTCACAAAATTTTCACAATTTCTCGCAGATGCAGAGCGAGAAAACATAGTTCTCGATGATTGATTGCGAGAATTCAATTTCTCGCAGATGCGTGCGAGAAAGCACAGTTCTCGCAGCTTGACTTCAAGAAAGTATGTTTTCTCGCTTGCTTCTCGCTATACAGCGAGAAAGTGTACATTTCTCGCAAATTTCTCGCAAATTTCTGTACTAGTGCAATACACTCATATGTACGCTCTAAGTTCAATTATAATGTCAATTTAACACGATACTATTTCCGCTGATAGTGAGTGTGCAGCTTGAATGGTATGCTATAGTCGTTAGATAACACTGATCACGTGGTGTGACAAAATAGTTTTACGCAAGTGGTGATCACGTGGTGTGACAAAATAGATTTACGGAAGTTGTTGACGGAAATGACGTCAATTTTGCCTCTCCCAGCTCTATAGGCTTCCTCAGTTACGTAACTTCGTCGCTAAAAATCAAGTAAATATAAAGTAAAAGTGGATAAAAATATTATTTAAAAATAATACTAGGCATGTATCACCAAACTTTGAACATTTCCAACGGCATTTCAACTATACAAACACCCATGCCAAACATCAAAATGATTAGCTGTGGAAACGCAGCTATCTGTTGACGGGGTAGCGGGGATCGCTATGCGGGTCAAAGGTCAACTCCGCCACGTGGCGGGGTTGACCTTTGACCCACATAGCGATCCCCGCTACCCCGTCAACAGATAGCTGCGTTTCCACAGCTACAAAATGATCAAATCAGTTGTTTTGAGAACAAATTGAAAATACTGGTTTTCACAAAAAAAGCTAAAAATGACTTTAAAACGATTCAATAAAAAAGAACAAGTCATCGCTGATGACAGAGTCCCCACTTGTTTATGGGTACTTTGATTACAGGTCCTCAGAGAGGATAGAGTCCTCTTCACTAGATCTGAGATAAAAATACTTTTGAATAAATTTGTCTGAGTTGTGGTTCAGGACATGAAAAAATCGTAATAAAATGGCCACACAGTGGCCATATTGGATCGTATCACAAAACAATCAATATGCATATGTATGACATAGATCAATGTCCTTTTACCAATTTTGAATAAAATCGGTTGAGATATGCCTGAGTTATGGCTTTGTACATTAAAACATCATAACAAAATGGCCGCCTGGTAGCCATATTGGATTGTATCACAAAACAAATTAACATGCATATGTATGACATACGTCAATCTCCTTGTACCAACTTTGAATAAATTCGCTTGACATGTCTGAGATATGGTTCCGGACATGAAAAAAAAACAACAAAATGGCCACACGGCGGCCATATTGGATCGTTTCACAAAACAAATTGATGTGCATAGCTATGACCTAAGTCAATGTTCTTGTACCAACTTTGAATAAAATCGGTTGAAACATGCCTGAGTAACGGCTCTTTACATGAAAAAATCGTAATAAATTGGCCGCCTGGCGGCCATATTGGATCGTATCACAAAACAAATTGACATGCATATGTATGACCTTAGTCAATAATCTTGTACCAACTTTGAATAAAATCGGTTGAAACATGCCTGACTAAAGGCTCTGTACATGAAAAAATCGTTATAAAATTGCCGCCTGGCGGCCATATTGGATCGTATCTCAGAACATATTGACATGCATATGTATGCCATTGGTCAATGTCCTTGTACCAACTTTGAATAAAATCGGTTGAAACGACTTAGTAATGGCTCTGTACATGAAAAAATCATAATAAAATGGCCGCCTGGCAGCCATATCGGATTGTATCACAAAACAAATCGACGTGCATCTGTATGACATATGAAGTAATCCTTGTACCAAGTTTGAATGAAATTGCTCCAGGCATCTCTGAGATATCTGAGTGAACAGACGGACAGACGCACGCACGCACGCACACACGCACGCACGGACATGACCAAACCTATAAGTCCCAATGGATGATGTCCATTGGGACTAAAAAAGACCATTTGAGATACATTCCCACGTGACCATCTGACCAAATTTCCGAAAAAGTTATGGAAGCGTTTCTGAGATACCTGCGTCCTTGGCATACGACCCACCATGTTGGGCATCTGGGTCGCGCCATCACGTTAGTACTTTGGGCCCACAGGGTGCAAAGTACTAAAAACGAATTTGACATGCAAGATTATGCATATTTGTGTCAGACCGTAATGCCAGTTTGAATGAAATTGGTCAAGGAAAGTGTCAGTAATGGCTTCCGATATGCTAAAAAACCAAAAAAAACATAAGTGCCGGGTTGCTCATTGATACTGAAATACAATATGGTACAGGATTGTCGGACCTGTGTTAGCAACTAGTAAGATACTAGGTAAAAGAACGACTAGTTTTTTTGTCTATTGAAATTAAGTAGCGTAAAATGAAGACACTGGCACCATTATGTTCCTTAACATTAATGATTCTGTTAGTGATTTGAGTAACCAGGACATTTTCGCTCAAAACATATTCCACTATGATAATTTTCAGACAGTAGGTCAAAAACTATTTGTTGTAAAAAATATATAAATGTTAAAACCAAATTATTTTGCTTTGCAAAATGCATTGTATTAAATGACATTGCATAGAATTTGTTCATCAGCAAAATTAAGAGTTAATTAGATCATCATATCTAAAAATGGGTTAGATTGGCGGCTACTTATAGACATTAAAGTTGATCAAAACTACATACTGTAACATACTGTCAATAGTTTGAAAATTTTCCAAATCTTAACATCAAACTCATATTTGTTTGTTACTTTCAAATACACAAATGGCACAAATAAGCAATCAAACTTGAAAAAAAATTGTTTCATCTTAAAAAGGACTTTGTGCATTCTACTATTGACACACTTACAATGATATTTCATTCTTTACTGATCAACCTGTTGTTGAACTCATAATCTGCCATGTTGCTGTTGGTCTTTAGCAATGTTCTATGACTAGCTCTTCTATTACAATTGAGTAACAACGATATATTTGTCATGGATGCTTAAAAGCAGTGTTAAATTTAAAAAGGTAAAACTCAAGCATCATGAATTACTTATTGAGCACCAATATAATAAGCCGATACAACGAGGACTGCAAGAGACAAGATGCCAGTAACATGTGGCATGATTGTTAGAATTGTCTGTTTGTTAATCAATGCAAAAAGGGGGCACAATTAAAGGCGGAGCCTCCCTTTAAAAGGCAGCCAAGATATGGCGGCGTTCATTGTGTAAGTGGACACCAAACAGGCAACAAGCGGGCACACGCTCCAGAAAATGCCACTTTTTAGTGTTCCCCGGCCGCAAAACCACAGACAGACTGCCAAGCGGTCAGCGCGAAGTTGCTGCCGATCGAACTCTGTGGTTATATTCAAAGTCTAACGCGACACGAAGACACTTTTTTAGGAAATTCGAGCGTTTGTGGTGGGGAATCAATGACCGTTGGCGAATTGAACTGACCGTCAATCAAAAGCTTGCATAAACTCTGTTTGCAGGATTAGCAAAATGTGACAAAAGATTGGGATCAGTTTGTGTAATCACTGTTATAGAAATCAAACATCATACTGGCCAAGCGTTTGACTGGGAGGAGAACTCCACTAATGCGAGAACCTGGGATTGAAAAGTGCGGCTTTAAAGGTAATATTAGGTATGCTGAAAATACACTTTCATTTATATCTCTGTGTTTTGCATGTTATATACAATTAATTGTTCATTGTGTAGCTAAATATCAACTCTAAGACTTGCTAATTTTGTTTCCTTCGGCAAATGCTATGGTAGATCTAGAAATGTGTGGTGCCTGAGCTGCAGCGCATTAAAACAGAAGATGCACTGTACCATACACAATTATACTAAAAACCATTGATATAAATTTCTAAATAAATATCCGATTGAAAACTAGCCGTATTTTCTACCCTGGGTTGGTAACACTGCTGGTGGACAGAATTGTCCTTGAGGTTATCGTTCGCCCAGTTAAAGCGATGAAATTCGTTCTTTCGCTTCGATAAAGTGTGTATGTGCGATGTATGATAGTGAGCATGCGTGCGTGAGTGCTTCACGAACTCTAAAACGTGTTGAGCGGTCTCAGTCAGAAAAATGTAACAACTTATCCGACTATTGAACCACTCTTTTTTGGGAGTGGAGATTTAGGCGAGCGGTTCTGTCTGTGGCCTCTCAGCTAGGCGACTGATGCCGTATGTTGTGGGTTCGAATCCGATTGAAAACTAGCCGTATTGTAAGGAAGTCCAAAAGAATGCTTACATAAAATTAATTAACATTATAGAAAAGAGTAGAACTGTAGTCTGTCCATCCATGTCAAAAACTCATGAACCACTGGATGCCATATGTGGTGTAAATGTGCTGCTGTTAAAATAAACCTGACAGTCTCATAAATATGTAAATGAGGTAGAAACAAGGTGAAAATGGTTAAAAACCAAGAACTCCGGAACTACTCATCTGATCATTTATCATGTTTTTTCGGCACCTTAGGCCGCACTGACGTTTAGCCATATTGATTTAATGTGGATAGTGGCTTCTTCCTATTCATACTGATTTATTTCTGGGTTTTTTTTTCTATTTCAGAAAAAAATCTGCACCATTTTACAAGTGGTATAGCCACTAACTGATGACGTCAAAGATATGCGTACTTATGGAAATGAGGTCAAAGGTTACGTTCTGAAAGGGGCGATAAATTATTTTGGGGGTAAGAGTTAGGAATGGGGGCTTGAAAACTTGGGGGAAATGATTGAAAAAGAAGGGCCCCAATTTTTTACTATCTTCACTCCTTTCCCTCATTTTGTAGTATCCTATTACTCTATCCATGTCTTCTTCAGCCAGCCTGATACCTAGGTGGAAGCAATGGTTGATTAATGACAAGGGAGAGGGTGTTATTTTTTAGTTACTTTTTTTTACACAACAATTTTTACCGCTGCTTGGGGTCGAACCCAGCACCTCCAGCATGTGACTCACTACCTATAACCTGTACTCCACGAGAACAAGTTGCGAGAAAGGGGTGCAATGTTTCATATAAACGTTAGGATGATAATGCTAAGCAGGAACCGATTAATTTATAATGTTCACTTGTAATGATTTGAAAGTCTTTTACGCATTTTCCTTCTTTTATTGAATTTATGCCTCTGCACTGATTGCTATATTGCCTCTTTATTTTATTCTCTGCATTGTCGTGTTTGTTGTATGTGCAGATTTGTTATTGTTTGAATATTTTTCATATTATTTGCTGTATGTGCACAGTTAAAGTATAAAATTGTCACTTGTTTAGGATGTTTTATATGTTGAAAACTTTGTGTTTGACATTTATTTTTGAATTTGTCATTTGCTGCCTTTTTTACAATACGAAAGGTGTGTGTTTCGTTTTTGACAGGATACACTTTTATATAAAAGTGGTTCATCACTCAACATGTATGAAATGCAATATTTCATTGCTATTGTAGATGGAAACGTGAACAACAATTCGTTGGCTATGCCACGGAAATAACATAAAAATAGCGTCAATGACACTGTAGCTCCTATCCTGGACTATTTAGTGTTTGTTCTCTGGTCAGATATTTGAACATGTGTGAAAGGGATAAAGTGCATGAAGTGAAAAAACTTAAATGTAATGTACTGGAGACAGTATGTTTAATGTATTTATTCAGAATATAAAACGGAAAAAATACAGAATTAGAAATATCGAATACTGTGATACAACCATTAACTCAACAAGTCATTGACAATGACATAGTCTCCACTTGTAATAGGAGTATTAGTCTTGATGGGGCAGGGAAATGTGGTCATTAAGAAGTATCACTGGAGTGTACCGATATATGTTGAGATCTATGGACACATAGGTCTATGCCGTTGTTCCCAATTTGAAACACATGAGGCATGTCTAAGTTACGGTTCTAAATCAGGAAAAAAGATCAGACCTCTAGCAGTATTGGCCAGCCAAGAAAAACATATGCGCATAATAAATGAGGTACAAGATGTGACATGTTAAGGTAGCTCTATTCGCTTGCCCAGAATTAGATGTGTGCATAATTAATGAGGTAAACATGTGTTGTCATAAGGTCTCCATCCTACTAAATACAAAGGACATAGCACTTGTGGTTACTTATTTATTGACATAAACATATATTTTAGGTAAAAGGTCATCCAGGTCACATGACATTTGGTCAAAAAATTTCTCTCCTATAGTTATCCCTATATACCAAAAATCAGACATCCAGCTCTATTGGCTTGCTCAGAATGAGATATGTGCAGCGTGCGAAATTAACGCTGGTCCGTTGGTCCGAGACCAACAGAATCCCCGACGGACCAGCAGTTTATCCAGACCACTGGTCCTTCGGACCAGCGCAAAATTCAC
>LD347788.1:42890-58365 GCA_001465055.1 Ptychodera flava | reverse complement strand
TTTGTTAGTTTTCTGTTGGACCAACATATATCAAGAAGGACCAGCAGATTCTCTTTGCTATTGGTCCTTCGGACCAGCTTGCATTTCAAGTTAATTTCACACACTGGATATGTGCATAATTAATGAGGTACAGTATGTGGTGTTATAAGGTGTCCAATCATACCATACATGAAGGGTGTAGCACTTTTGGTTCCTGAGTTATGGACAAATATGTATATTTGAGGTCAAAGGTCACCGAGGTCACGTGACATTTTGTCATAAAAAATGTATCGCTAAGTTATCCCTATATACCAAAAAATTAGACCTCTAGCTCTATTGGCTCGCTCAAAATTAGATATGTGCATAATTAATGAGGTACAATATGTGGCATCTTACGGTGTCCAATCATACCATACATGAAGGGTGTAGCACTTTTGGTTCCTGAGTTATGGACAAATATGTATATTTGAGGTCAAAGGTCACCGAGGTCACGTGACATTTTGTCAAAAAAATTGTATTGCTAAGTTATCCCTATATACCAAAAATCAGACCTCTAGCTCTATTGGCTCGCTCAAAATTAGATATGCACATAATTCATGAGGTACAATATGTGGCGTCATAAGGTGTCCCCTCATACCATGCATGAAGGGTCTAGCACTTGTGGTTACTGAGTTATGGACAAATATGTATATTTGAGGTCAAAGGTCACCAAAGTCACATGACATTTTGTCAAAAAATTTTTATTGCTAAGTCATTCCTATATACCAAAAATCAGACCTCTAGCTCTATTAGCTAGCTCAATATTAGATATGTGCATAATTAATGAGGTACAATATGTGGCATCATAAGGTGTCCCATCATACCATACGTAAAGGGTGTAGCATTTGTGGTGACTGAGTTATGGACAAATATGTATATTTGAGGTCAAAGGTCATCGAGGTCACATGACATTTTGTCAAAATATCCGAGATATCTGCGTGAACGGATGGACTCACGGATGGATGAACAGACAGATATGACCCAATCTATAAGCCCACTGGACTTCATCAGTGGGGACTAAAAATTGTGTCACTGCATCCTTTTTGCAATATGAATACGATGAGAAACTACATTTTTATTTTTCGTGGCCATATACATGGGAGTCTATGGAGATCTGCCTTATACATGGGAGTCTATGGACGTGTAAACTAAAAATATGCAAATTTCACCACAATTTGCCCAAATTTGGGAAAGGTCACTCCTATGCACTTCCATACCAAGTTTCAAATCAATCGGACTTGTGGTTTCAGAGAAGAAGATTTTTTGACCAAAAATGGGAGAAAATTACATACAAATTCATGAAAAATAGCAAGTCCAAGATACTGACCCAAGATGTGCACAATCATTTCAGGTCAGCCCAAAGTACTTACATGCTAATTTTTCATGTAATCTGCTCAGTGGTTATTGATTTTTTTCAATTTTGACTGTTTTTACATTTTTTCACCATTTTGCATATTTTTGGCAATGACAACTTCATTTGAACAAAATTTCATCTACAGCCCATCATCAATGTACACACCAAATATCAAGATGAAATGTGCAGCGGTTTTGGAAATTTTGATGTTGACGGACAGACATACAGACATACAGACATACAGACATACAGACAGTTCCCTAGCCTATAAGAATAGCTTCCATTGCCATATATACATATGGCTATGGGAGCTAAAAATTTCACCCATCGACGAAGTGAATTAAGCACAGAAGTGAACGAAATTCGCTGCAAATATAATAATATGAGGTCCATACACTGTCACTAGCACAAACTTCGTCTGGTTTTTGCATTCCCAGTGTCACACATCAGCGGCAGTGGCCTCCTGAGTTGTAAACTTAGGCTGATATTAGTTTTTAGACCGTCTCAAAACATTTGGCATAATATGGTGTTATATGTAGAGTTGCAATGAATCGATGAAGGGGACTGTAAACTTGAAGGGCAGAGAATTGAAATACGTTGAACAAGTAAAATCCATGCCTGCAGCTTTATCGTCGAAACGCCTCCACCACATGAACTCATTAAGATAACTTGGAAATAAGTCTGAAGATGTGAAGCCAATCCAAGTTCGCATGACATGCATCCACATGCCTTCAAAGGTGTTGGTGTGGGCGAAGGTTTAAGGATCCACAAAATGCAGACAATGATTATCGGTGAAATGAGAGAACTGAGAAGACTTGGACAACGAAGAATAAGGCCCCTGTCACCTATCAGAATAATACTGTAACCTGGAGGAACAATTCGATAAAGTATTGGCATTACGTACGCCGGTCAACAGAAATTAAAAAGCAAGCACAAATATCGCGACCAATGACTCCAATCACCAAATGCCTGTCACTGTGTCGACTCAAGTTGTATTTGGACTTCCGGAACTTGAATTCATTATAGAGTTGTTTTTTTACATCCGTGTATTCATAAATTTCCATAATACAGCCTGGCTATAATTCTATTGGGAGGCATGATCGCAAAGAAAAAGGGAAAAAATTGTGGACAAAAAATTAAACCAATCAATAACAGAGTTTGAACTAATGTATAGGTGTGATTTTCAGTCTGTAGAAGAAGTAATGCAAATGAAAACATACAAAGATTTTTTGCTCGTCATATTGATTATTATTTGCATTTGAATGAACTCTGAATTCTGTTATGTAACTGTGTGCCGTCTTTGGCAACGGCTATATTGATAAGGGGTCAATATGGCCCTTTCCGTCGAGGTCAGTTTGTAGATGACAACAAATTTGATGAAAAAAACGTGAGAAGGGACATATCCCGTAGGAAACGTGCAGATCTTCATTTAGCTGCAGCAGATCGGTTTCAGAGCTGTGACAGCTCAAACCAGCTTTAATGCAGATCTGCAGAGAGCGTTTGGAGCTGTCATTTGTCTGCTGCAGATTCGAGTGTCTCTGGAAGACGAAATGCAGACTTGTGCAGCTCGGTCAACAGCCGTTATGCAGCTCAAAATCGTTCGAAGTAAAACTTTGTTGACACTACAATTGTCACAGCTCTATTATGGCAGCTCGAAACAGTTCACTGGCAGCAAAACATGAGCCAGTCAAGGTATATATAAGGGTAGGCACCACCGTAGTTGAGTTTTCGTTTCTAGTAGAGTGAAGTTATAAGGACGGTCAGGTATTTAATGAGTTCAGTCCATTTTCAAATTAAAATTTGCGTGCGTCCGTTTTGCGATCTCGGCTCAGAAAATTGATCGAGTACGCGTGTACGTGTACATGTAGTCTATCAGCGTAATCCTATGGGCATATGTATGCACACATATAAAAACGCCGGGAAAGCCCTGTGCATCAATGAAAAGTTGCCTTATAATTATCAACGTGTCTTCCTCAGAATCATTGTTCATTCGATGTTAAGCTGTGCTCCGTTTTACCTTTGATATTTGTAGGTCCGAGCACCGCTACTTTTGCTACTCCCCACAGGTCTGAACATCAAATCATAGACCATTGAGAAAAACGTGTACGTTGCATGTTGTTGTTGGTTAGGCTGCATCACGCATGATGACGTCATTTATCATGTGAAAAGTTGTCCGCGATTGGTCAGATTCGCTAAATGACCCAGGTCACGAAGGTCAAAGTGTTAGCGACAAGACACATCCACTGTTAATCTACACGTATTGAATTAGCTTCAGGGTTACTCTGTCATGTTTGTTTGCTAAACTTTGGATGGAATTTCGCCGAAAACAGTATCCAAACTTTGATAAAATGGTAGCAAATTGAACGAGTATACTTGACGACATATTCGACGTACCAATAGGTCTTGCCGTCAGGAGAAATGAGGTCAAACCATGGATATATTGCCTGCAATTGCAAACAGCATTGCAAACCGCATACCGATCCCAATTGTAATGTTCAGAATGGCCAAGTTGAAAGGCATACACCCATACATACAGTAACGGGAGCTAACACGACGATGACAGAGCACTGACTGTCCGATTTATTCATTTTCTCTTTTAAATACACAAAATACAGATGCAGGTGCAAAATACACAGGTGCAGTGCCAATACTAGATGCAACAAATTAACATATGTATAGAATGTACAGGTCACTACATTCCTTCCTACCTTAGAATAAAACATACAAAACAATCCAGCTTAAATTATATATGACCTAACAAAAAATCAGCAGATGCCATTGCAATCCAAGATTTGAATAAACAGACACAAATTCATTCTCTAATCAACATATCAGTTCATATTTGGGCATTTAAATAATAGAGGAAATCTTCTCTGATATTAGGTTTCCTCGTACGTGTTGATCTCCTCAGTGTCTGTGGTTGCTTGCTGTGTGCAGTTTGTGGAGAATCTGTGTCAACACTAGGTGTGTCACTTTGTGAAGGTGTCTGAGTGTGTTGCTTCATTTTTATTTCATTCATGAGCATTTCTAATTCTTCGTCTTCATCATATTCGTTTATATCAGAATTTTCTGGACCATGGTACACTTTGAAGAAAGATTTATCTCTGGTTACACTTTTGCCAAGTTTATTTGTAGCTGTCACCATACTACCTTTAGAACGTGAAACACGAATTATGTCTTTCCTGTTCCTTGGTGCATATTTTGTACGTTTCGAGTTTCTCACTAACACCTTCTCCCCTTCTGAAAACGATCTGTGTTTCAGTCTGCCTTGTTTATCATGATACAGTTTGTTTTTATCCATGCTGTGATTATGTTTGTTTTGGATAATTGCATCATGTCTATGTTCTGAGTTATCAATAAAAGGTAATTTGCTCTTAATTTTACGGTTGAACATTACCTCAGCAGGGTTTCTGCCAGTTGACGGATGAGGAGTTGAACAGTAATTAAGTAGGAATTTCCGCATTTCAATCTTCCAATTTTTCCATTCAATTAGAGAACAATGAATTACCTTGCCCAAATTTTTCATGAAGTTTTCTGCTAGACCATTTGACCTTGCATATTCAGGGGTAATTTTCTGACGTTTGAAACCAGAATTTTTGGGGGTAAGACGCAAATTCATTCGAATTAAAAGGTGTTAAGCTGATCTGTGCGATATCCATAGAAAACCACGTGCGTATCAGTACAAGTATGGTACACGGTATGGTGCAGTGCTGTGCAATTTAAGATCTCAACTCGTTGACTTGGTCGTATACAACATGCGACTTCTACCATCTGATCTTTGAGATTACCGTATGTGCAGGGTCTAGCTTATTAAATGGTACTCATGCAAAGTTTGCTCCATTTCCTATTAGTATTTGCAAAATCGCACAGATCTGCTGGTAGACCCACAGCAGTCCGCAATTAACATCTATCTTCTCTAAAAATACCAAACGTTCGACAAAAATACTTCACGAGGGCATTTTCCATGATATTTGACCCGGAAGGCGATACATTTTTTCACGATTTCTCACTTCAAAACATAAAAATAACGGTAAAAACTTACCACGACTGCTGCCTTCGCATCGACGTTATCTTAGGCCGCCATGTTTAAACGGCATGTATGACGGGAAAAATCGTCAAAATTGCGTCTTGACAACCTAGATTTTGTCATCAACTATCTGTGTTTTACATCTCATAGGTGGGACTTCGTAGCTTAGCTATCTAGAATTCCATCCTGACGATATGGACCGTACGCTTTGCTAATATTTCTTACCTAGGCCTGTGAATACTCATCTATAACTACAACAAGATATTCGCCATTGGGTAAAGGACCATACATATCTGTAGCAAGAGATGACCAAACTTCGCTTGGTAGTTTTGTTGGTTTCAATGGTTCTTGTATAGTTGTGTCAACATTAATTTGGCAAGCATAGCAATCAGATATCACCGATTTTACAAGAGAATTCATTGCGGGAAACCAAACTTTTTCTCTCATAAGTGCTGTAGTTTTAGATGAGCCTAAATGACCTTCATGCGCAGTTGAAACCATTTGAGATTGAAGTGATAAAGGGACAACAATTTTAGATCCCCTCAAAAGTATTCCGTCGGAAAAAGATAGCTCATCTTTGATCTGTTTATATACCATCACAGATTCTTTATTTACATTAGCAGGTATTTTGTGCCAAGCATTATTTTGCAAACATTGGGCAACAAACATTAGTATTTCATCATTCTGAGTAGCGTTACGTATTTCATCTAAGGTTACAGCACGAGGTTTTGAGTGATGTTGCACAAACGAAATATACTGATCAGTATAGGTTGCGTCACGAGATTTAAATTCACCAGGGTGGCGTGATAGATAATCACTAGGATTTTTCGTTCCCTCTATATATTGAACTTTGAATCTAAATCTCTGGGCTATAATTACCCACCTTTCAATACGCGTTGACATTTTATGGTATTCTTGACTATTAAATATTCAAACAAGTGGTTTGTGATCTGTTTCCACAACAAATTCAGGCGATCCATCCAAATATAAACGATGATAATCTAAACCCCAGGAAATTGCTAAGGCTTCTCGTTCCAGTTGGCTATAACGTTTTTCGGTTTCTGATAATGACCTACTAGCACAACTGATAAGCGTATCACCCTGATGCAAAATAGCACTAATACCGACAGGACTTGCATCAACGGTAAGAGTTGTGGGTTTATTTATATCAAAATAACCTAAGGTTGTGTCAGAGCATATTGCACTCTTTAAACTTTCAAACGAAGTTTCTTGAGCATCACCCCAAATGAATGGAACACCTTTTTTTGTAAGGCGTCTAATTGGCTCTGACAGAGTGCTAAATTGGGGCACCATCATGGAAGGCAAACCCAACATACCCAGAAATGAACGAACTTCGGAAACGTTCTCGGGGCGTTTTAGTTCACGGATTGTTTTGATTCGCTTTTCATTACAATGCATTCCATTTCTATCGAATGCGAATCCAAAAAACTCTATTTCTGGAACTGAAAACACGCATTTGACAAACCGAGAGTCAAGCCATATTCAGCCAAACGAGACAAACATGCATGGAGTGCTTTGTCATGCACCTCCTGATCTACACCATGAATAATTATATCATCAGCAATACTTTCAACATCTGGAATATCTTGTAAAATTAGCAACATTTCGTTTTGGCAAATTTCAGCTGCCGAATTGATACCAAAAGGAAGACGTTTATATCGTCGAAGCCCAACGTGAGTACTGATTGTCGTAATATCCATCGAGATTCTTGATCAAGTACAAATTGTAAATAGTGCTTATTAGCATCCAATTTACTGAATACAGTGGAACCATGAAGTTTTGTACGAAATTCTTGTACAGTTGGAGTAACATGGCGTTCCCTTTGGATAGCCATATTTGGAGCTCGATAATCACCGCATATTCTTACTTTATCAGTACCAGATTTTGGAACAATGACAATTGGACTCACCCAGGGTGTTGGGCCATCAATTTTTTCCAAAATATCAGCATCTTCCAATGATTTTATCTCTGCCTCAACTTTTTTGCGCAAATGGTATGGAACACGTCTATGATTCTGGGTAATAGGTTTGACATTTTCATCAATATGAAGTTTAATTTGTTTGCCATTATATTTTCCCATACCTGTAAAAAATTGGTCGTGATCACGTATTATTCTTTGTACGGTTTCTGGACAATTTGGCATTTCTAGAGCAGCCGATTTTGAATCTTTCGTAACAGCTGACTGGTCTGTGTCTGATAAATTGGGTTGTTCGTGTGGTTGTGTGTGACTTGTGTTTGGAACCCTCTCAGATACTGAAACACTATTTGACTGGTGGGAGTTAATTTGTATAAAACCAAGAAGACTTGCGGAAGGATATCCTAAAATTGAGGAGTCTTTAGTATCGGCAACAATGAAATCCAAAGTTTTGAAACAATTTCCCATGTCAATCTTGGCTTTTACAAGACCCATTACATTAACCTTTTGTTGTTTGCCATAGGTGAATAAATTCTTTTTGATTGGTTCAAGAGTTACAGAATTACTTAATGCTTGAAAATCACTCTTATTCAAAACATTACAAGTAGCACCTGAATCTAACATCAAATCTATACATTTACCATTTATGGAAAGATTTGCAAATGGAAGCTTGCCACCATATCTTCCATAAACTTGGATATTAAACAGGAAATCACTACTGGTATCTGAACTATCATCTTTGACATTTTAACACACACTGTATCGACAACATTTCGCTTGTATGGAAGCCTACTACTTTTCTTTTCATTAATGTTTTTCAGTTTACGGCAACAAGATTTGAAATGTCCACTCTTATGACAATAGTGGCATTGCTTACCCTTTGCTGGGCAGACACCTTGATGTGGATATTTACCGCCAAAAAAGTAACAACTTAAAGAGGTTTTTTTAAAATCTTGAGCTTGTCGATTTTTCTTATAACCACCACGTTGTGTCTGACGTTGTCCGCTGGATGGAGTGTGGGCAGTTTTGTTCACAGTGTCCGGCAACTGCAAATGTTCTATACCATGTGCTTCCCATTCAGAGATTTCCAATGACCTTGCCAGTGATACAATTTGGTCGAGAGTCATGTCTTGTTGTAGAGCTTTTCTGCAAACCTTCTTGTTTCTTCCCCCTTGGATAATTTGGTGCTTTATTTCAGCATCCGTCATAGCTTGGTTATTGAAGCCACAATTAACAGCCAGTTTCTTCAGACGAGTCACAAATTGGTCAATGGTTTCAGTGTCATGTTGTACAGTGCGTCGAAATTGAAAAATTTCGTATTCAGTATTCTTTTTAGGTAGAAAGTAGTCATCCAACGCCTTCACTATCTTTTTATAGTTATCATCATATTGGGCATCAGTAGACATTACAAGGGTTTCAGAAATATCGAATAAATCTTCACCACCTCTGCCTAGAAGTAATGCTTTCTTTTGGTCAGTGTCCGTAATCTTCCATGCAGTGCAGCTGTTTTCAAAACGGGCCAACCAACGCTTCCATCTTGGTGCTAATGTAGCAGAGTCAGTGTGGATATCCAACGGAGACATTTGTGAAAAAAGAAAACCAGCCTCACCTGCCATTTTGAACTAACGAGAGTGTCTACTTGATAAACTATAGGGTTGGAGTCTTGCTATGACTCGGCAAAATCCTCGTCGCCAATGTAATGTTCAGAATGGCCAAGTTGAAAGGCATACACCCATACATACAGTAACGGGAGCTAACACGACGATGACAGAGCACTGACTGTCCGATTTATTCATTTTCTCTTTTAAATACACAAAATACAGATGCAGGTGCAAAATACACAGGTGCAGTGCCAATACTAGATGCAACAAATTAACATATGTATAGAATGTACAGGTCACAACACCAATGATACTATAGGTAAGTCACTTTGACTATCTCCTTCATATGCGTTTTTTTATTTGTACAGACTTTTCTGAAGATTACATTCGGTATATCGAGGATATCTAGTTTCTTCAAAGTTCAAGCCAGGCATCAGTAAAACTGCCGATTTGCGATTGTACGGTTCAAGAAGACAGGGTGCTGAAATAATATACACAGTCAATCCAACACAATTGGCATCAATAAAATTGCCGATTTTCGATCACCATGTAATCAGTGTTTCATCTAGGCTTTTGATCTGCTTCATGAAAATGCTGTTGAAACAATATACCACGCGTAAATTTTCTGTACGCTGATTTTGCATATGAAAGCCTGCCAGTTGAGAGTTACGTGTACGTTCACAAAGTTCATTGCCCCAGCCCGATACGGTTTCTGTGTCACATTGTCTCTGTACGATTGAGAAAAGGAGACAAACTGAAGTTTTTATGCATTGTATGGATGTCCATAACACTCTGAAAATAATTCTGATAGCAAAATCGACACGAACAATCAGACTTTATTGTCACAGAAACGTGTTCAGTGCAGACGGCATGCAATGAAAGTCACAAGCAAACTGTGGTGTCAATGGCCCACACAATGCCTGGGTCCTGTTTTTGAATTCAGTGAACAGACAAACTTATTTTTCGGGGCAAATAAACCCGTACAAGTTACAAGTTAAGCTCCCCAAAATTTTAAAATCCCCTCGAAAATTCCAGTGGAAGGGGACCAATCCCCCCACCCTGGTGTAGTATCCTAGATGAAACACTGTGTAATATGGTTAAGTCTTTGCCAGCCTGCAGCCTTGCTTCACTTTCTTTTTCATCAACAGGCCTTGACTGGCTTATTGATAAGTTCGCTAATGTAAATTCTCACTGGATTTTAAAAGCTACGTGAACCTTTTGTCTGCACTTAAGCACTGTAAATCATATATTTTCACATTTCAGTAACTTGTGTTTCTCATTCTTCTATCATTTCAGAGTTCATCTGTGACTGGTATTAAGGCTTCACGTTGAAGGAAAACTTCACAGTTTTACACAATAAAAGTATCAAAAACGCAAGCGATTAAATTTAGAGCGTAGCCCTACATGTAGCGTTGTGTCGTTTCAGCATGGAAATCCCTTGGTTTGAGTGAGTAAACAGAATCTGTAAACATGTTTGCTGCGAAGTGATTTTACATAAAGTAACACTTTTATTTCCCACGGTCCATCTGGGTGAATTGTATCTATTTAAATTACACCCTCGTGATTCTTCTTTCTCATTAAATGCCAAAACAAATGTGTATTGCTTGATATATAGTTTGATGTCCTTTCCATATAGAGGATCTCAATTTCATTACTACTACCGGTATTTGTTCAAAGCTTCCTATATTTATTCTATACATCAGAATAACTTTTGTTGGAATTGATAAGTACTGGAAATATTTAAATAAACTACAAGAACTTTGATCTATTTTACAATGCTGAGATTAACTCTTCACAATTTCTCAGAAGAAGTTTGATTCATCAAACAATGCTGAGGTAAACATCTCACAATATCTCCAACATCAGTTGTTCATGACAGTAAACTTGGACTAGTTTGTACTAGTTTTGATATAACATTATGCTAGATTCATACAGGTTTTAGACTTTTTTCTTTGTTGTATTCAATGCAATTTTTCCTGTAACCTTTAGTAATAAATGAGTGTTTCTTCATCCTACATCAGGTGTTATCTTTTTTTACTCACATGTGAGCTAGTTCACTGGTATGGTAACTTTGATGAGGTGTGTCACATTTATCTAACAGGGTGACGAGGATCTCCAGCTGCTTGTGTTGTATTGTTGTGAGCCATTGAAGTGAGCATGACATGAGGTAGAAATAAATATATTTTTGTGTGTACAAATAAAATATGACCCATTACATGCAGTATGATAATGGTGAATGAGCAATGTCCATTTTGAGCTGTTATATGTCTTCAAGTGGTCTAATATGAGCTGCTGTATGTCTGCAGGTCAAAAGTCATGGGCTGAAAGTTGTCTGCAACGAGCTGTGGCATGTCTGCAGGTCAAAAGTCATGGGCTGATAGTTGTCTGCTATGAGCTGCTGTATGTCTGCAGGTCAAAAGTCACGGGCTGCATTTGAGCTGTCATGTGTATGTCATTGATCTGCATACCATGCCCCATGAGCTGCAATTTGCAGCTCAAAGCTAATTATATATGCACAAAATCAGACCATTTGCAGATATCTGCAAGTGATCTGCTACAGCCGAGCTGCGAAGATCTGCAACAGCCATCTGGCAGGTCTGCAGGTTTGGTAAGGGATTGTACCCAGAATGAGACGGAATTATTGCCGCGATCACATGAACTAACTAACCCTAACCCTAAAAAGTCTGTGATGGTCTTCATTTGCTCGATTTTGTTTTGGGTGAAGCACAGTGGGAGCCAGAAATTGGGGTTGGCTGACCAAATTGTCAAAACTCTGCTCGCTTCGCTCGCTCCGTTCCGACAATTTGGTCAGTTAACCCCAATTCCTGGCCCCCACTGTACTTCACCCGATACAAAAACTAAGCAGTCGGAAATTGTGACAGTGATTTGAAGAAAGTGCAAATTGATATTTTAACCTTATTACTTAGTCAGTGCCGCAATTACGGGGCGTCTGTGTTTTGTGTACAGAGATTTTGACGTCATCAGTTTGTGGCTATACCACTTGTAAAATGGTACCAAAAAATCTTCTTCTCTGAAAACAGTGATCTGATTGCTTTAAAATTTGGTTTGCTGGTTACTTGTGATGACCAAAATAGGATTTGTTAAAATCATAGTGAAATTTGCATATTTGTGTTTTGGGGCAATGTTTGCTATTGTTATTGGTCAAAAAATATTCTTTGACAGTGTTTATCTCATCACTTTCAAAGAAGGTGCAAAGGTCACTATGAGGTTCAGTATTTTATATAACTCTGGAACAAGATTGATTGCACATGCAGTGGAATTTTCTTTGTAATCATTCTGTTTGAATGCAATGTCATATATAGTTCTGTAAAATGGGAGCCCAGTGTCATTGACAGTGATGCAGCATACCTGATACACTCCTGTGCTGGCATGGCTGTAACAGTGCTGCTGCATTCCTGCTACAGGCATGCTCGACATTGCTGTAACAGTGCTGCAGCATTTGAGGTGCATGCCAGTCACAACTGCTATGCTGCATGACCGCGGTTACTTCACAGTTACATTTGCTGTCCTGCAGGACTGTTACACATGTGCTGAATAACAGCCTAACCTCAGTGGTATAAGTAATATATAGGCTAGAATTATTCAGATAATGTTGTTGTCATTTGGTCAGTTTCACGCACTACTGTCTGTCATCATTTTTCTGGAAAATAGATTCAGGTGTCAGTGGCCATAAATTGAAATTTTCCATTTTGGTTGCCTTTAATGATCTTACTTGTAGATGCCATTCTGAAATATGGCACATGTTACCTTATATGTTCTTGTATAGCAGCGTTTTTTTATCAAGAAAGAGAATGTGAAGGAAAGGAACCAAAACTCTGTCGTCGTTTTCGTTCAGCCAATCAGAATAAAGGATTGCATACAAAAAGAACGAACATTGGAGCGTCTAGCCAATCATAGGGCGTGCATCGTTACTTTTGTTTCATTTTGTCCATGCATTTAGCAAGTTCGCTATTAGATCTCAAAATAAACGATCTTCAGCTGTATGCCTTGGTTGATCAACAGTGTGCTACGCTTAACACTATTGGCAAAGGGTTAAAATGAGAATCAAGACCAGGAACATTAAGACACTGCCATCTTGTGATAGAGATCTGAAGTGATGCTTTGATCAAACCAACAACTTGTGAGTAAATTGCATATATTGAGAGCATTACGATCCACTGACACCTCAACTCACATTCAAAAATGTTATACGCTTAGTCAATGACTGAATAATAAATGCTTAAACTATTTTCCTTACAGACTAAATCAATATCATGCCGTTTGTGTTGAATGTAACAAATCTTCTTCAAGTGCAATTCTTTGACACACCTTTACCAATGATCTTACAGCTTATCTGAAAATACAGTGGTTTCTTTCCAGAGACATAGAAATGAAAATTGTCAGGTTTTCTCTACTGCACATCCCATTTGCGATGAGACGGCCATAACTTATCAAGAGAATAATGGAGAAATTGCAAATTTTGTGATAGAACATCTGTCTTTAACTGTCATTTGGATATAGTAAATCGTACCCCATTTGAGACCCTGTGTAACATTATCCCATTGCTTCGAATGTATACAAATTGGCAAACCATCAAATTCACAATTATCACTTTCTTAAGGTGATAGTCACACTTACCTCTGTGAGAGCTTCTATGTTTGCCTTAGCACCAATAAGAATCTCTGCAACATCTTTATGGCCATTTTGGGCAGCATGGTGCAGTGGAGTAAAACCATTCTGAAGAGTGAAATATGAAGTATATACAATGATTAAACCCCTAAAAATTTACTCATTACACTCTGTAACAAATTTCTTGAGAAGACCAATACCCACTGACCAGAACAATACCTGGTGTACTCTTGAATCAGGATTATATAGGATTACAGAAATCATATATGTCATATCTTCTTGGCAAAGACAAAAAATAGCGTTAAGAAATAAATCATCATGCTTCAGTTTTGCGCTATAATAGTTTCCTCAAAATCAGTGTTTTTCTCAAATATATTCATGTTACTTAAAAGCCTTAGTATATTATGTGGCAGGGACACAGTAGAGTTAAGATTACTATGCTGGTGTTAACTTTGGACATCAATGTGAATCAATAAATGATATTGACCTGATAAAAATGCTACTCATATTTACTAAATGTATTTTATATTATTACAAATAAAATATTTCCAATATTTTTTTTCCGCATCTTTAAGTGTTCGGTAGCAACCGTCCTGCAATAATGCAATCATCTGGCTATGTATGTTTGATTGTCTATGTTCATACACAAATGTGGAAAATGATTGCCATGTTAAATTTCAATACTATCTCATGCGTATTGAAAATGTCACAATCTGATTTATGAAGTGTAATATTTGTATTTGTTGAGAAGACTGACAGTAAATAATAATTCAAGGGGAATTTTTTGGCTTTATTCATTCAATTTACTTCTGATAACAGGAGCATGCTATCAGTAGCATACATTTATTTCACTGCATAAATTGTAGACTGAAATGAACTTAAAGCAAATTATAATTGTCCAGAAGGAGTTGGAGTAAGGTTCAAGTTCTTTGTTTAGATTTGTCTTCTCATTTTCAAGTATTAAAATATTTGCCTGGATATTATTGTTTTCCTCTAACATTTTACTGGCAGTTTATACAAATGGCAGAAACATTTCAGGCTAAAATTTTCCACCTTGAGCTGATGTTAATTGACAAAAGTGAATATGAATTAAATGTCTGTTGTGGCTACTAAACTATCAACATTTACTCCATAACTACACTTTAACCAATGTTAGACGACTTCATAGTAACAGTTACCTTGACAGTAACTCACCATAACTAATAGGGCCATATGAACCAAAGTTTTTTGGTTCTTTGAATGATTCTACAGCAATTATGTGAAAATCACTCAACATGAAGAAGCAATGCATATTTTTAAGAATGTGTCATGAAATACTGCTTATTACTTTGCATTTTTTTTATTTCAATATTTCAACACAGTAACCTGAGATGTATACAAAGCGGTAAGTTTTTACTTTTAATAAATACTGAGATAGAGTATTGCCTGTTTTGTATCAATTCCTATTACAGTACATGAAAACATGCAATAAAATGTTATCTTTTATGCTTTACGAGAAGTTAGAAATCTATTGTACACCACGTATAATATTGGTCAACTAAAAGATTGTCAATAGTTAACTTGAACACTTTTCCTCTGAATGTTTACTTATGAAGCACCAGAAATTCACAATATGCAAATTTCAAGTCCTGGGTGAATGGTATATTATGGACTACCCCATTTTGTTGTAAAATTTAGAAAAAACTAGGAGACAGAAACATAGGACCAAAGTCCCTGAAGCTACTATAGACATGGATACAAAATTAAGTATTTCCTGACTGTATGAAATTATCTCACTAAGGTCATCCTAGGGTCATGTAAACTAATGTTAAAGCTGTCTGACCAGCGGTTTTGAAAAAACAAGCGACTCAACAGTTGACAGAGCTCTGCTGTGTTATGTAGAGAATAACCTTTTGTGACACATGTATTGA
>LD347788.1:23498-42052 GCA_001465055.1 Ptychodera flava | reverse complement strand
ATAACAAAGCTGTCTGACCAGCGGTTATGAAGAAGAAGATTTTTTACCAAAAACACCTTTTTTGGCATTGATTTGCCTATTTTCAACAATATCAAAAAATTAAAAAACATTGTTTCTCAAAATCATATTTTTCATCTACACAACAAATATCAAATCAGTAAGTACTGCGGTTCTCAAGATATTTGAGTGGACGGACGCCTCACAAACGGACATACATACATACATACATACATACATACATACATACATACAGACTGACGACGGACGCCGGACGGACACCCATCCCAATAGCTTCTATAGACTATAGTCTATAGTAGCAAAAAACTGATGGGATTCTTTCAAAGGATACTCATTTTGGTAAACTACACAAAGACACTGAGTTGCTATCACTACTGCAATATTTGTTGTGTATTGTTGGTTCATTGTAATGGAAAGACCTCACAGAAAAACCAGATATGAACTGTAAATGCTCACATGTTTCATTATATATTGAAATTATGTGTAAAATTGAACCTTTGCCACATGTTTTTAACTTCATTGAATTATTATGATCAACATAATGAACAATTATCACCTCCGATTAATTCTAAAAGGTCATGAGGTATACAAATATGTCATTTGCTGAAATAAAACTATTAAAGACATTTGACTGCTCTTATTATATCACCACTTCATCTAGCGAGTGTAATTACCGTTGGCCAAGTCCTTCAAGTCATATATGCTGACCTGTGAAAGTTCATTAGATATGCAAATTATAAATTAGCTGACATAAAAATGTGAAATGACTTTCGATATTGTTTTGAACTAGTACCTGGTATAATCGTCAATGTGCATAGCATGTTTTGCCAACTTTGATCAGGTAAATCCCGGTATATATCCCTAATAAGCAAAGTTCATTAAATATGTAAATTATGAATTGGCTTACAGATAAATATCCCTAATTATGAAAATTCATTAAATATTCAAATAAGGTTTTGGCTGAAGTAAAAATGTCTTTTGACTCTCAATAATGTTATATAACAGTATCTTTGATGTATATAGCAAGTTTCAACAACTACAATCAAGTTAATTCAGATATATATCCCTAATTGGGAAAGTTCATCAAATATGCAAATTCGGAATTGGCTGAAGTAAAAATGCTTAATCGCTTTCAAAAATGTTGTATCATAGTGGCTTCATGTAGCAAGTTTCAACAACGTTGGTCCAGTCATTTCAAATATATATCCTTAATTAACAAAGTTCATGAAATATGCAAATTAGGAATTGGCTGAAGTTAAAACGCTTAATGACTTTCAATAATGTTAAATCATAGTATCTTTAGTATACATACCAAGTTTGGTTAATTTTGATCGAGTCAAATCAGACATATATCCCTAGTTAGGAAAGTTCATTGAATATGCAAATTAGCATTTATCTTTCATGTCACCGCTTAATGGTTCCCACTGCTGATATATCTTGGTGTGACCAACATTTGTAGCAAATCTCATCAAATTGTGTGCAGTCGTTTTTAATATATACCTGTTTTTTTCTAAAATCATTAATTATGCAAATGAGCAAAAAAGTATGCAAACCACATCCACCAAAAACTAATGAGTTCTTGCCATTAGTTAACTGAATATATGTATAAGATTTGATTCTGATCTGATTAGCCGTTTTTTAGATATTGGATCAATAGACAGACAGACAGACAGACACACAGACGGACAGACAGACAGACAGACAGACAGACATCGCTGCGACATATGTTTACTTGTGTAAACACGTTAGCAAACTTGTCACAGTCATTAGCTTTACATTCAGGTTTTGGCAACAGGTCTTATGTAAAATTGTGCTTTATGTCAAGCACAAGTTTACAAATTAGTGTTAGTTGTGACAATAAAGCTTCCATCGCACATGTACTGGTACATGCAATTTATTAGCATGGTGAAAACATGTTTGACCCTGAAAATGAAAACAAAAATCAACAAGAATCCAACACTATATGGCTGCACTAGTGTTAAGTGACCACAAAGACCTTCACTTGTATTCATTTGCAACTTTGGAATAATTATTGCACTACATTGTCGCAAGTCAAATGAAGCAAATACTATGATTCTATATAAGAAGAAGGTGACATTAGGCAATGACTCCGATTCATCATGTAGTGAGGCAAGAATGTTGAAAAAAAATGTTTAGTTTTTATATTCCAAACATGCATTAATAAAATTATAAACAAGTTGTATTTGTGTCACATACTAAAATGTCACTGTGGATTCACAAAAAATGTATATATCTCCCCTATATCGTACTTTACAGTTTACAGCATGAGAGTAAAGACAAACTGAAATAGACTCTGACAGAACTATTAAAGGTCCATCAAAATATTCAAGTAATTGTACTTCATACAGTTCCTATTTTATGATTTAAAACATAATGTAAGTGCACAAGATTGCAATGTGTATATAATTTCAAGTCTGCAGACATTACAGAAGTAAATTAATGCCACCTAGCACTATCAGGTATTCTCTGTAGAATGTTATTTACTGTTAGGCTCCTTTATGAAGTTGCTTACTTCTCTTTAAAACTTCTATGACACATGAGGTACCACACGATATGACGTCAGATATAATTTAAATATATGTTCACAAGTCACAAACAATATCCCACATCAACAAAACTATTCAAATTTAATGCACCTTTATGTGCATGAACATACTTTCATAAGGTGTAACATACTTTCACAATAGTTTGCCAATTTACCAAATCTTACAAGTCAAACTCATATTTGTATTTTACTTTCAATGCACAAATGGTAGAACATTACCAACTTGTAATGCACAAAGTATCACAGCGATCAAATTCGAAAAAAAATCAGTTTATTTTCAAAAAGGACTATGTCTATGTGCATTCGACTAGTGACACACTTACAATGATATTTCATTCACTACTGATCAACCTGTTAGTGTTATGTAAAGCATCATTTTACATGTTGCTGTTGGTCTTTTGCAATGATCTATACCTAGCTCTTCTAGTTACAAGATACACAACTGTGTATTTGCATGCATGCTTAAATGCAGTGTTTAAATTTACAAGCTTTGGTAAAGCTCAAGCACCATGAATTACTGACGAACAGCATATAATAGGCTAAAGACGACAACTATTGCAACAGTCCACATGAGATTGCAGTTACATGTAGAATGAATGTGTTAGAATTGTTAGTACATTGTGTCAATGCTATTGGGGCTCAATGAATCATAAAATTAGGTACACTTACATTTCTATCTCTGTGTGTACAAACATTCACTATGTAACTAGATATCGAACTCAAAGACTAATAATGCTAACTTTGTTTCCTTTGGCCAACTCTATTATAATTTTGTAGTAATTTGTAATATGTGGTGCCTGAGCTGCAGTGCATTGTAACAGAAGATCCACTGAACCATGCACACAATTATTCATAAAACCATTCACATAAACTTCAAAAGAAATATTGTAAGGAATCTTCAACAAGAAAGTTTACATAGTGAGTTAACATAGAGCTAACTGTGATCTTTAGGGAATAACTTTTTGTTTAGTTCAAATGCTGTTTCTTAGGAAGCCTTTGCCCATTGCTTTCTAACTGATCTTCACAAATTATATGAAAATCATTCAAACATGAACAAGCAATGAGGTATTTTAAAGAAACTCTGAGAAAATATCGCTTATTACTTTGCCTACTCTTTATTTGAACATTTACATATGGCAACCTGAGATGTACCAGTATACACAGCTATGACAATATTATTACTTTTTACACACACTGAGATACAGTATGGCCTGTTTTGTGTCAATCTCTGCTACAATACTTTACATCAAACATGCTAAAAGCTATCTTTTATTTTCTACAAGAACTGTGAAATCCATGTGTAATATTGGTAAACTAGAATATTGACATTAGTTGACTGTCACTCTTTTGCTTTGAATGATTACATGTGAAGTACCAGACATTCACAATTACATTGCAGGCTCTATTGCATATTTCTGGACTATCACATATAGTTGTAAAATGAAAAAAAATATGAGACAGAAAATCTGACAATTTTTTTTTAAAGGTACTCATTTTGTTAAACTCCACAAAAGACACTTAGGTTACTGGAATGCAGCCATATTTTTTATGTAGATATTGTTGGTTTATTGAGTTTACAAGATCTCACAGCAATGCTAGCAATTTTTTAATGTTGATGAATTTTTCTCTTTTTTGTTAAATGTTTGTTTCAAATGAACCAGTTGCCGGTTTACTTTGAAATTTTTAGTGTTCTAGACATACTGTTCAAAATAATAAAATAAGAAGTAATGTACAGGATAGCATTATTCTGATAATGTCGTTCTCATTTAGCTAAAAATATAGTTTCACGTACTACACTACTACTGTCTGCCATCATTTTTGTGAAAATATCTTCAGGTGTCACTGGCTAATAATTTAAATTTTTCATTTTGTTTCCCCGTAATGATCTTTTTTGTAGATACATTCTAAAATATGGCACATTGTGAAATGCTTTTTTTTTTATCAATATTTTTATTTTACTGAGGGTACAAGTATTGATATTATAATTTTAGAATCTCTCAATATGCTGTGTTTGTGTCAGTATTATACTAAGTTTATTAGTGAACAATGGAAATATACTTTTACAAGTATATCACAGAGTAAGATACGATCTAAAAGAATAATATATGAGTCTGTCAGGAAATCATCATAAATGCACAACAGCCAAATGTACTATATTTCCCTTTTTAAGATTAACTATAAGTTACAAATTCAGGACAGACAATTTATAAACAATTGACATACTGCGAAATGGCCATATTAGATGGTAACCTCACATGAGGTATTTTAAAGAAACTCAAGAAAATATGGCTTACTACTTTGCCTACTCTTTATTTATATATTTAATTTGGTAACCTGACATGTACACACAACTGAGACAATATTATTACTTTTAATAAGCACTGAGATACAGTATGGCCTGTATTGTATCAATCTCTACAATACTTTACTTCAAACATGCTAAAAGTTATCTTTTATGGTTTACAAGCACTTTGAAATCTATTTTACACCTAATGTAATATTTGTTAGCTAAAAGATTGTCATTAGTTCACTGGCACTATTTTCCTTTGAATGTTTACATGTGACGTACCAGAAAGTCACAATTTGAACATTTCAAACTCTATGGCATATTTCTCGACTATCACATTTAGTTGTAAAATGTACAAAAATACAAGACAGAAAAACTGACAGGGTTCTTTTTAAAGATAATCATTATTTTAAACTACACAACAGACAATCATGTTGGTGGGATGCAGCCATATTTGTTGTGTAGTTATTGTTGGATCATTGAATTTGCAAGATCTCACAACAATGCTAGCATTTATTTATGTTGTCGAATTGTTCTTCGTTTTTTGGTAAAAATGTTGTTCCAAAAGAACCAATTGCCAGTCTGAGAATAATTTGAAACTTTCAGTTCCCTAGAGATAATGTTCAAAATAATAATATAATAATTAATACATAGGCTAGCATTATTTTGATAATATTGTTGTCATTTTGTCAAAAATATAGTTTCATGTACTGCACTACTACTGTCTGTCATCATTTTTGTGAAAATATGTTCCGATGTCACTGGCTAATAACTGAAATTTTCTCTTTAGGTTCCCGTAATGATGTTACATGTAGATACCATTCTGAAATATGGCTCATTGTGCAATACTTTATATTTTCTTTTATAGCAATATTGTTTATTTTAATGAGAGTACAACTACAGATATTAGAATTTTAGAAGCTCTCAATATGCTGTGTTGGTGTCAATATAATGCTAAGTTTATTAGTGAACAATGTAAATATACTTTTTTATGTTCATAACAGATTACGATAAGATCTGAAAGAATACATGAATCTATCATTTTATTATAATAAATGCACAGCAGCCAACTGTACTCTATTTTCCCTTCTTAAGATCAACTGCAAGTAAGAATTTCAAAGCATATGGCAATTGGACAGACAAATTAAAAACAAATTACATACCTTAAATGACCATATTAGATCACAAAACAAACTGACATACAGCTGTATGCCTTGACAACAGGGTAACATGAGAATCAAGACCAGGAACATTAGGACACTGCCATCCTGTGATACAGATCTAAAGTGATGCTTTGATACAACCAATAACTTGTGAGTCAATGCATATATTGAGCATTACGATGCAGATTGACACATCAACTCATATTCCAAATGCTTAACTAGTGATATTTTAAGATATTTTCGATTAAGACTAAATAACTGCAACATTATGCCATTTACGTTGAATGTATTAGATCTTCTTCATGTGCAATTCTTTGATACACCTTTACCAATGATGTTACAGCTTATCTGAAAATACAGTGGTTTCTTTCCGCTGACAATAGAAATGAAAAATGTCTGGTTCTCTCTACTGCACATTATTTGAATGTGAGAAGGTCTTAATTTATCAACATAAATATTGGAAAAATGACAAACTTTGTGATGGTTCATGTGTTACTTCAACTTTAATTATTTGGATATAGTAAATCATACTCTATTTGAGACCCCCGTTATCTCAATCCGGCGTATTTGAAAAAATATATCCTAAATGTCAGCATGTAAACAAATCGGCAAACATTTGAAGTGCCACATTTATGTCTTTCTGCTGAAGGAGATAGTTACACTTACCTTTGTGAGAGCTTCTATGTTTGCCTTAGCACCAATGAGAATCTCTGCAACATCTTCATGGCCTTCTTCGGCAGCCATGTGCAGGGCAGTGCCCCTTTCCTGAAGTGAAATATGAAAACCATAAAGTACAGGCATGTGTATACATTTATGAAAATAAATTCAGAACCCATCAATTAGATAAATAGTATATATTCATTGAAAATATTACTGGCATTATTGGTAGATCTGAAGGACAAAAATTCTCTCAAATGAAATACATAGCATGACCATATAAGAACTAGTCTGTTTTGAACTCTTCATAAAATGTAATGTTACTTGAGTAGGCACAATTACCTTGTGCAAGAAATGATATGCTCTCACATTGGGATTATTTTTTATTAAAGAACATTTCTATCTGTTGAAAAAAATAATTGGAAAACGAAATGAAGATACAAAGCAACTCATTTCCCTTTTGCTAGAAAAAAATAGCCTACAAATATTTTATTGATGAGTAAAGAGAGATAGCAAAAATACATTATGATTGATCAAGACGGCAAACAAGTGTATTTTGTTGAACTGGTATATTAAAAAATATTTTGTGTCAAGGATACTTTATCTTCCTTATATGGGTATTACTTTAGTTTGGACTTCTATGCACTTTGCTAGTATCAAACATTTACTTGGAGCAAACCATTATCAGATTGAACCATTTCACTGCTGTTTTATCATAGTAATGGGTGGAAAGATGACAGTATGTTTAATGTTCTACATGGAATGCTCATAATCTATGCTCAATTGCATGATGAGAAAATGAAGTTCAGCCTTGGTTATTGTAATCTTTCCACAAACATTCATTATCATCGTTAGATGGGACTTTACTTTCTGAATAATATTATCAGAAGCAAACAAAAGTAGTTTGAATGGTTCAAATATGCAAAATAGGCAATGTACAAACTTCAAAATATTATTTGGCATTTTTGTTGAACTCTAGAAAAGCACTACTTGTAATTCAGTCAACTTTCTATTTTGATATTCGAAAATAGTGACAAAATGTTTTGACTTTCCTTTTAAGTATAACAAAAGGCATCACTTGTCTGTTTGTATGGGAATGAAAATTGTAAAAATACAGGAGAAAATAAGCAGTTTTTTTTAGAATATTTTAGGCATTGATATACAATTCCGAGAAAATACTTTCAAAAGTATTGCCCTCTCTAAATATGAGTGTTTTAAAATGATGAGTTTTACTGTATGTTACAGAGTTCACACTGCAATGTCTATAAAACTCCCAACATTCACTTACAAATCTAAGTGTACCAGGGTATATGTCCAACTCATCTTACACACATTTGTCATGCTTAAACATATTTGTTTATAGCCAAACATCCCCTTAGGCAACTATTCAATTTCTGATGTTAACAAAGTCACTTGACAATTTATTCAATCTCCTACTCAATAAACCCACTGTTATTGCATGTGAGAACGACAATGATAATATATTCACTCTAATTAGGGACAAGTCAAGTCAAATAGTTTGAGCAAAATTTCAATTTAAAAAGTCAGCTAATTTTGCTGTGAATATTTTTGAATTATCAAACTCTCTCAAATACCAACGTTTTGAAAGCTATTTGTGCCTGTATGCACACACAAGGAAGACGATTGTGAATTGAAATAAAAGATAGAAACAGCAGATTGTTTTAATATGACTGAATTTTGCCAAAATTAAAATGATTAACAGTCAATGTGCTGTAGAGTTTGGTTTCATTGCCTGCCTTACTAATGATACAAGTGGCTTTAAAAGTCACCAGTTTTTTTTTACAAAATGCAGACTGTAGGATGTTCCAAATTGTTGACCTCGCAACATACTTTTAATGTGGCAAACTCATTGTTTTACCAAGACATATCTGCATACATCAGTATTCTTTGCAAATCAAACCAATTTTTGAGCAACTCTATCTGTAGCCAGTCAAAATGAGTGAGCAAACCCTTTGCTTACATGTCATCTGAGAGTTCACATATTTGATTCAACATTGTGCTGGTTATTAAAACCATTAATCAGTGAATATTGTATTCATTAGATTCATACACACAATTTCACTTACCTAAAATAACTGAAATTTATGAATCTAATCTTGACCTATTCTTTTTATCTTTGAACTTCCCATGTTATGCATTGCGTATTCAACGAACTAAGTTTAAGTGGTAAAGAATGCCCTCTGATTTTAATAGTGTCATAAGATTTAAACTTGTTGCTTAGTAAGCACACACATAAAACATTTAATCCAAATAATTAATCATTTTCAGTATTCCCTGACAAATTTATGTCATAAAAACAGAACAATCATATCTGGCACTAATCAGATTCCAAAGTCATACAGAAAGATTATTTTCCAGTAATTTTAATTGATATTCTATGTAATATATATTCTAAGACAAACAAACAAAGCAACAAACAATCACAAGACAATGGTAAGGGAATAAAATTAAACTGCTTTTTCACTACCTCTCATTTAAACCATTAATATTTACTTGGTAAATTGTCTTAAAATCTCATTATTTGTGCCTCTGGGAAATTGATTTCAGGGGATCAATTATATTTATAAAAATACCACTGTTTTTTTATTATTTTATTGTTTACTTTTACAAAAATGCATATAATGAACTTCACTTGCATCACTTCACTTCATACAGCCATCAGTATCACACACTGCCTGTTATAGTGCATAGAAAGTAATTTTTCCCTAGTTGAGTAATTTTTCCTTATTCTTTATATTTCTTTAAGCCTAACATATTTTTTTTCTCGCCAAACAAAACATCCTAGATGATTCTTGATTCTGGGTTGAACTGCAGAACTACTTTTGTAACAAGTCA
Source organism: Ptychodera flava (assembly GCA_001465055.1). Classification (NCBI taxonomy): domain Eukaryota; kingdom Metazoa; phylum Hemichordata; class Enteropneusta; family Ptychoderidae; genus Ptychodera; species Ptychodera flava. The sequence continues at coordinate 32,505 of LD347788.1, read as the reverse complement.
TTGACAATGACATAGTCCCCACTTGTAATAGGAGTATTAGTCTTGATGGGGCAAGGAAATGTGGTCATTAAGTATCACTGGAGTGTATGTTGAAATCTATGGGCACATAGGTCTATGTCGTTCCCAATTTGAAACACAAGAGGCATGTCTAAGTTATGGTTCTAAATTGGGAAAAAAGATCAGACCTCTAGCTGTATTGGCTAGCCAAGAAATACATATGTGCATAATAATGAGGTACAAGATGTGACATCTTAAGGTCTAATATCCTATCAGAATTGGAGGGTATAAAACTTGTGGTTACCGAGTTATACATATATATATATATGTATAATCAAGGTCAAAGGTCATCAAGGTCATGTGAAATTTTGAAAAAAATTTGTATTGCTAATTAATCCCTATACGCCAAAAATCAGACCTCTAGCTCTATTCCCTTGCCCAGAATTAGATGTGTGCATAATTAATGAGGTAAAGCGTGTGTTGTCATTAGGTCTCCCATCCTACTAAATATAAAGGACAAAGCACTTGTAGTTACATATTTATCGACATAAACATATATTTCAGGTCAAAGGTCATCGAGGTCACATGACATTTTGTCAAAAAATTTCTATCCTATAGTTATCCCTATATACCAAAAATCAGACATCCAGCTCTATGGGTTTGCTCAGAATTAGATGTACACATAATTAATGAGGTACAGTATGAAGCATCATAAGCTCTCCCATCATACCATACATGAAGGGTGTAGCACTTGTGGTTACTGAGTTATGGACAAATATGTATATTTGAGGTCAAAGGTCCCATAGGTCACGTGATATTTTGTCAAAAAAATTGTATTCCTAAGTTATACCTATATACCAAAAATCAGACTTCTAGCTCTATTGGCTTGTTCATAATTAGATATGCGCATAATTAATGAGGTACAATATGTGGCGCCATAAACTGTCCCATCATACCATATATGAAGGGTGTAGCACTTGTGGTTACTGAGCTATGGACAAATATATATATTTGAGTTCAAACGTCACTGAGGTCACGAGACATTTTGTTCAAAATATCTGAGATATCTGCGTGAACGGATGGACTCACCGATGGACTCACGGACGGACATGACCCAATCTATAAGCCCTATGGACTTCATCCGTAGGGACTAAAAACTGTCACTGCATCCTTTTTGCAATATTAATACGATGGGAAACTAAACTTTTATTTTTCTTGGCCTTATACATGGGAGTCTATGGACTGCCTTATACATGGGAGTCTACGGACTGCCTTAAACATGGTAGTCTGTGGAGACTGCCTTATACATTGGAGTCTATGGAGATGAAAACTAAAAAGTCCTCTAATAGGCCAAATTTGATCGCATTGTGAAACAAATCAACGTGCATCTGTACGGGGTAGGGTACTTATCCTTGTGCAAAGTTTGAAAGAAATTGACCTGGGCATGTCTGAGATATCTGCGTGAACGGACGGACACATGGACGGAAGCATGCACACACGGACGGACATGACCAAACCTATAAGTCCCCCCGGACGGTGTCCGTGGGGACTAATAATATCATCACTGTGTCACAGACTGCCTGGTATGGCACAGTAAAGTCTGCTACAATATTGCACTGGTCTACACCAATAATGAGATGTAATTTTTCCCTTATCTGGTATTTTTGTCTTTATTCTTTTCTTAATATTTCTTTTCACTCGAAATTAATTTTTTTTCGTGCAAACAAAAAATCCTAAATGAACCTACGTTGAAACCGTTGAACTACTTTTGGAATGAGATCATTACCCTGTCAGCTAATTGCCAATAATTTATTTTCTTTCATGGTCACTTGAGAGGAACAGCACTCCCACTTACGTAAGAGGCAAATACTGAATGATCACTCGGTCTACCCTTACCAAAACTAGAGGTATAAATGAGTACATTATGTATTCATCAAAGGGTGGTTGATGTATGCATTCATCAAAAAGATGCACATATGATGTATACATTAAAGGTCAATCTTTTTTCGGGAAGCTAAAAATATTTATCAACCACATGACTTCTATATGAATGCACATATGATGTATACATTAAAGGTAAATCTTTTTTCAGGAAGCTAAAAATATTTATCAACCACATGACTTCTATATGAATGCACATATGATGTATACATCGACAGTGCATCACAGAATCATTATCCTGACTTTCAGTTTCATTTAAAAAATGCACATATGATGTATTGGTCAAAGCACAGATTGACTCCTTTTCTTGCCAAAATGGTAAAGTTAAAAAGATGCACAAACAATGCATGCATCGAAAGTACATCACAGGACCATTGCTGTCATACAGAGGTGCATAATATATGATGTAAATACAAACATTTATACCTTCCACAAAGTTTCAGATGAATTACAAAGACTGCATAGACACGCACTGGCTCAACACTAATTCAACTGACTTTGAGCCCGTGTTTATAAAAGTTATTTGCGTAATCCCATCTGACTATACAGACGTTACACTTGTGTGTTAATTTTCATCTGTTTGGATGGTTAATCCCACAGTCCATAGAAATACTGATTTTACAACTTGACTTTTTAGGTCTCAGCGTGCACCTTAGATGCAACGCCTTGATCCCTGTTGTTGTAGAGGAAACTATGCAGTATCTGTATATGGTCTACAGCATGCAAATACTAGCTATAGCTCATGCGTAAATTGGTAATTCAGGCAGTTGAGTCTATGTATGCAAATATGAACCTTATTTGGCAACAAAACTTAAACTTAAGGAATCTGCAAATTTGCCAAGTGGATGTAATTTGTCAGACATCAATAATTTTAACGTAAGTTTACATCAGGACATAAATTTCAATCATAGGAGAAATACTGGCTTCCATGTTCCTTGTTCTATTGACAGGCACATCGAATATCAACGTAAAAATGTTCCAACACACTAAAATTAATGTCACAGACACAGGGTGTGGGGAAATGGAATGACTGACTTATGCATTTGATAATACTTAATGAAATGCATGGTTTGATTAAGGGCACTATTGGACTATATAACTCATGATATAGCTGCAATTTAGAAGCATTTATACTCTCCAATGTGAATATCCATATATAATTCGCTGCATGCTTTGTTAACAGAAATAGTTGCATGAACTTGGAGCCTTCTGAAAACTAGACAATATTTTAATTGAATCGATTGAAAACATGCAACTTTTTTTATGTAATTCACAAGTATTCAACATCATTCAATTCATTTATTAAATTTTAAAACATCATGAAGAAACCTGACATAAATAGAAATAAAATTTCACTCTAAATTGTTGTTTAATAACACGTTCAAGCTGTTAGGGAAACACACAAGTATTTCCTGTTATGTCTTAATTTGTATAATTTGACACCTTACTCCTAAGGATAGATAAAACACAGCCATTTGGATGGCCATCTAATGATTTGCTGAATATTAAAAGGCCCATTATAAAGAGCCAGTAATGACTTTTTTCTCCAGGTATAAGCAAACTGTGAAATCAGTCAAACAGTCACAATGTGCCATTCTCACAAATCATTTCTGAATACCTGATACCGTTTATTGAGACACTAACAATTACATTCCAGACTCAGCCTCACCTCACAATTTGACAACAAAGTCAAACTAAATGTAAAGATTATCAATACCTTTTCAGCACTAGAAGTTTATGTTCAATAAAATAATCAGCATTTCCAAATAAAGTAGTCTCTAACAGTTTTCAGTTGTGTTCAACTCTGAAGTAATCAACTTACACTTTGTATCAAGATAATCAAAGTCAGTTCGTCAGATACTGAATTTCTTCAAATTTATATCTAGCACTTAAAAATAATCCTAGCTACTTGGAGGAGTTTGTGCAACATGCAGTTAATATGCTGATATCACAGTATCGTTGAGCAAAGTTACTTAGTTAACCAGAGATACATGTTGAAATTTACTGTTTCTAAAAACCCGATTGACAAAAGAATGTATTCGGTTTTTATGCTTTCACCATATTTTAAATATTGCCACAAAAATGCTATCATGTCAGTTCTTGAGTCTATAATCTGAAATGTCAACTTGAAATCTCTAGATGTCCCAAGTAATTATGTTTATTTAGTCAGTAGGTAGGGTTTTAAGTTGACAACTGTTTCCATCTTAAGTTAATTTTAAGAGAGCTTCTCATCAAGCCATAACTTATAATGGTGTAGCTGTTAATAACTGAAAATGGCTTAGAAATATTGAGATGAGCCTTATCTGAGAAAATTCAATAGGGCAGGTAGTTTTGCATATCGGTACATGTTTGAAGCATCTTTGAACTGTGATCTTGACATACTAACCAGTTTATGTACATTTTATGTGACAATGACGGTGGCGGACAAAAGTAAACCAGATTTTTCGTGTATGCATGGGTTGACTTCCTTATGGGCCATACACAATAACTAACTAAAATTGCCCCGGAAACTTTTGAGTTTGATAAATATGGAGTCATTACACGTTGATAAGGTATTCATCCTTCTTTATAAAGTATTGGCATTTCGTAATTGTTCGTTAAAAAAATAAAACGCTGCGAAGCTTTGTGTTCTCCGTTCATGTAACTGGTATGGTGTCTCTTTGCATAGTATGTGCTCTTCTTTTAATTGGATATTTAAAACTAATAATAATAATAATAATCTTTATTCGCCAGAAACAACAAAATATTCACAATGTCTGCTTTTCAACTCAAGAAAGAACCTTATTCTGGCTGGAGCCACAAAATAGTTCTTAAGAACTAGATGAGCTTGTGGCCCCAAAACGAAGCTCTGTGTGAAATGCGTAGCACTTGCATCAGGCTGACAATTGAAGTATAAATAAATATATAAATAAATAAATAAATAAATAAATATACATCAACATGGTGAAAGTAAGGTGACAGAACAGAAGGAATAAACAGAAACACAATTGGAACTATTTTGTGATTATAAGATCTTGAGCATTTTGTTATAATTTACTTAAAAATCATCAATCTAACAGTGTTTTTGTGTGAAGGCGGGGGCAAATTTCATAAATTATTGATAATTGCACAATCATCAAATACATCTCGAACAAATTTTACATTTTTGTCTAGCTTTTTGCACGCTCAGGAAAGGCGAACCCATTAAACGTAACTGATTTGTCAATTGTGTTTAGTCTAAGTCAAAATACAAATTCCCTTTCCAAGGTTGATTTGTAGGCATTTACTGTTCTCACCAAACGACGCATATATTTATTTCATATGCAAGGAAATGAGGCCTGGTAAATTGGATTTAAACTACCCTTTTCATGTGAGTGTGCTAATTAATGCTGGACAATTTTACAAAATCACTGAATTATTTCAGCCCTTCTATTTAAAATGACCTATTTTGGTAGATGCAAAGAAATGTAATCAATATCATCTGTTGAAACCTTAAAATATTAACGGCAGGAACCATCAGTTTTTGTCTGGAATTTTTAGGGACTGTGGAGAGATGTCTTTGCAGTTTTCAGGGACCACTCCGAGGAGACCCTTAATCTTTTAGAGACCACACTGACTTGACCTTGAAACTTTCAGGGACCACTCAGATGAGTCCTTGAAACTTTTAGGGACCACCAAGATGTGACCCTAAATCTTTCAAGGACTATCCTGGTGTGACCTTTAAACTTTCAAGGACCACCAAGATGAGTCCTTGAAACTTTCAGGGACCACCCAGACGAGTCCTTGAAACTTTCAGGGACCACCAAGATGTGACCCTGAATCTTTCAAGGACTATCCTGGTGTGACCTTAACACTTTCAGGGACCACCCGGATGAGTCCTTGAAACTTTCAGGGACCACCCAGATGAGACCCTAAATATTTCAAGGACTATCCTAATGTGACCTTCGCTCATCAGCTTGTGCATTCACAAGCATTACTTGGTAAAGCTGACAGGCAGAGGAATCACTGGAAAGATTTGGTCCAACTTCCTGCACATAAGCGTCAATGTTCAGCACCTCGAGCTTAAGATTATGTAATGGCTTAACCCGGCGTCCTCATGGCTCCGATGTGTGACTGGTCGGCCGGCAATGAAACACGTCTTTGCGTAATAATCAAGCGACGAGATCTACAAGGCATGTTCTCCCTGGCATAAATGTGATGAAGTGGGCAGAGGCTTGACCTTCAGTTGATTTAAACGAGCGTCCTGACGATTAATGGCAATGTACTCACTTGTTGAAGTGAGCTGACACGACGCTGGTCTTAACAGTAAACAATTTGCATGATGGCATATTCCATTTTAATCTACAGGGACACCTAGGGCGCATCGCGGGATTGTGTAAAGTCCCGGGTAAGGTACATGTTGCTCTTTTATGCTGTAAAGTTTTTCCCACTGTTTAAAATACTGCGGTTGTATGTTGCAGTCTTCATGATTATTTTGGAGATGTAGTCAATGATGCTTTTCTCATTAAGCGAGACACTTAATCGTACACCAAATAATATGGTCCTTGCTAATTAACATAATAAAGGTCACGGGTCACATTGTTGTGAGACTCTGCATTGTTTCAAGTCGATTATGTAAACTACGCGACGTTCAAATAAATTTTGTCCACTGCACTAATTCCTTCATCAGGAAAGGTTACCGATTATGAATGTAGGACGTCCATTACCCCAATTATTTAATGACAGGACTACATGGAAAGCAACTGAATGCTGGATATCGCCAATGAATTTGATGTACCGGTATGTTACCAAGGTCCTTTGTGGAGTGACAGTGCTGTTCTCAATCTCGACAATGATGTCAGCAACTGTGATCGTAGCGTGAACATGACTAAGTCTATGAGTCCTTGAATCTTTCAGGGACCAATTGAGGTGTCCCTGAATCTTTCGAGGATTATCCTAATGTGACTGTAAAACTTTCAAAGATCACCAAGACAAGTCCTTGAAGCATTCAGGGACCACCCTGATATGTCCCTGGATCTTTTAGAGACCACTCTGATGTGACCTTGAAACTTTCAAGGACCACCCGGATGAGTCCTTGAAACATTCAGGGACCACCCGGATGAGTCCTTGAAACTTTCAGGGACAAACCAGAGGTGTCCCTGAATCTTTCAAGGACTATCCTAATGTGACCTTGAAACTTTGAGGGACCACCCACATGAGTCCTTGAAACTTTCGGGGACCACCCTGATGTGTCCCTTAATCTTTTTAAGGGACCACTTAGATATGACCCCTAAACATTATTTTGAAATAGTAAAGAACCAATCAGATATGATCCCGAAACCTTCAAATGCATCCAGGTCCTCTAAACAATAGAGCAATCATCAAGTTTTGACCTTTAATCTTGACATTTTCGAGAATGTGTATCAATGAGATGAAATATCCTTAAAAATTGTCAAAAAGGATAAATTTACAATTTTTGAATAGCAGATGGCTTTAAATACTGCAATTTTTTATACTACTTTAACATTTAGTTCGATAATTACAGTTTTGATATTTTCACTAGAAAAATTGATAACTACTAAATGCTTTGAGTAAACCCTCTCTTAGAGAGCATATTCTGTGACTTTTACTGTTCATCTTATAATCACAAAATAGTTCCAATTGTGTTCAGATCAAGTAGAAAGAACATATTGCTTTAATTGTAACTTAAAGGAGGTCCTATTATCATTTTTTTTAATGAGTCAGGTAGCGAATTCCAATGCTTGGGTCCTGCGTTTTTGAGACTGTCCTGATTTATAGAGTGATTTACTTTAGGGATGTAGAAATTGTCGTTCCTTGCAAGCTGTGTTGGGTAATTGTTGGGCAATCTGTCGAGGTAGTGATATTCATCATGAAAAAAGTGATTTTTCTTTAAGTCAAATACTAATAAGCAAGTATTTAATTTACATTGCTTGTTGATGTCAAGAATGTTGAGTTTCTGGAAAAGAGGGACAGTATGAGTACGGAAATCTGAAAAGGTGATGTTGTATCAACTTTTGTGTAAATTGAGAATGGGTTGGAAAACAGTTGAGTATGTGTTTCCCAATATCTCAATGCAGTAGCAAATTTGAGGAAGAATCATTGAGTTGGAAAGTAGGATGAGAGTTGATGCGGGAACAAAATGATGAATCTGTGAGATAACACCTACACATACAAGGGGCGCGATGGATTTGCTAATTTTATCAATATGTGTTTTCCTCGTCATGTGGTGGTCTATGGCGCACAGAGTTGCAACATCTAAGTCGGTTACTGTGACCAACTCTTTTGGGTTGGAAGCAGTAGCCGACAGGTTTTGTGTGAGGCCTAGCAGCTAGGCGATGTTGCCGTGAGTGTGTGGGGGTTTGAATCCCGTTTGGGTTATAGGAAAATTTATATTTCTTTAACCTGAGTGGACAGTCCTGCTGGTGGATACTTACTTGTCCCCGAGTCTGTCTGATAGCTCAGTAAAAAGCTTCGTGCTTTTCCGATTACTATATGTGTGTGTACAGTGTACTGTGTCTGTGTGTCGTCTGCTCCACGCACACCGTGTTGCTCGGTCACGCACAGAGTTGCAACATCTAAGTCGGTTACTGTGACCAACTCTTTGGGGTTGGAAGCAGTAGCCGACAGGTTTTGTGTGAGGCCTAGCAGCTAGGCGATGTTGCCGTGAGTGTGTGGGGTTTCGAATCCCGTCTGGGTTATAGTAAAATTTATATTTCTTTAACCTGAGTGGACAGTCCTGCTGGCGGATATTTACTTGTCCCCGAGTCTGTCTGATAGCTCAGTAAAAAAGCTTCTTGCTTTTCCGATTACTATATATGTGTGTGTACAGTGTACTGTGTCTGTGTGTTGTCTGCTCCACGCACACCGTGTTGCTCGGTCGCGCACAGAGTTGCAACATCTAAGTCGGTTACTGTGACCAACTCTTTTGGGTTGGAAGCAGTAGCTACGCGATGTTGCCGTGAGTGTGTGGGGGTTTGAATCTTGTTTGGGTTATAGTAAAATTTATATTTCTTTAACCTGAGTGGACAGTCCTGCTGGTGGATATTTACTTGTCCCCGAGTCTGTCTGATAGCTCAGTAAAAAGCTTCGT
>LD347784.1:98774-122184 GCA_001465055.1 Ptychodera flava | reverse complement strand
AATGTCGACATTATGTTCATATAATCTACAATTAGTTAAAGCAATGACTTTGCAAAGAAAAGAAAACATGGGCATATAATTATCACAAATCTGAGAAACTACCGAAAAAATCACGTAGAGTCTGGTCCGTGAATAAAGACGAATTGACTTTGTCTTCAAATGGATTTTTATCAAGGCCATAAAAGACAAATGGCCTATATAAATTCAACAATAAGTGAAAGAGTCAAGTATATAAAAGATTTTATTTTTCAAAACAACTTGAAGCTCGAAAAACGTGAGACTCACAATAAGGCTTTAAGTAAACGAGTAAATTTTTTATTCTTTTGGTACCTGTATAAATTCCTTCAAAATCCGTGACGAATTGCGTCCACCCCTTCTGATGTCGTGATTCTTGATATATCATATTCTAAAACACTTGTTTTGACATTTTCGATTAGAAATTTCGATGATCTAAGTCGTGACAATGCCTCGTCCTCAAACGTTCACAGTGAATAAAACAGAAGCAGATGCAAGACATCCTTCTTTTTACATAGGGTACATCAACATAAAGGCACCAGATTTTAAATCAAATAAGCCAAAACGTCGTGTTACCGTTGTGTTTTGATTGTTACCATTTCTTACCCATGGTCTACTGTACGAATGATTGTATGAACCTATCACTTTCTCATATTTTATTAGTTAGTGTACACGGTTCTATTGGTCCTCGATCGCTGAATGAAGAAAACGTTTCTTTTCACTAGAAGTGATGAGGTGTTGGTGACTGATACTATTTTGACACTGTCAGAGAGTTTTTCTACTCATTTGTTTTGTTTTATAATGTTTATAATTTGAAGTACACCGCAGATTTTCAAATTAAACTCAATGTAACACTCCTTTATTTGCCATTTTTGCTCACGTGTTTACACACGTGAGCATATGTCGCAGCGATATCTGTCTGTCTGTCTGTCTGTCTGTTGGTCCGATATCTCAAAACGGCTCATCAGATCAGAATCAAATCGGGTAGATAGATTTAGTTAGCAAATGGCAAGAACTGATTAGTTTTTGGTGGGTGTGGCTTGCATACTTTTTGCTCATTTGCATAAATAATGATTTTAGAAAAAAACGGACATTAAAAACGATTACACACAATTTGATGAGATTTGCTACAAATGTTGATCACAACAAGATATATCAGCAGTGGGAATCATTAAGGGGTGAAATGGAAGATAGTTGCTAATTTGCATATTTAATGGGCTTTCCTAAAGTGGGATATATGTCTGATTTGACTCAATCAAAATCGACCAAACTTGGTATATATATTAAAGATACTATGCTTTAATATTATTGAAAGTCATTGAACATTTTTACTTCAGCAAATTCCAAATTTGCATATTTAATAAACTTTCCCAATTAGCGATATATATCTGAATTAACTTGATTGTAGTTGTTGAAACTTGCTATAAATATCAAAGATATATATATATCAAAGATACTGTGGTACAACATTATTGAAAATCAAAAGACATTTTTACTTCAGCCAATTCCTAATTTGCATATTAAATGAATTTTCATAATTAGGGATATTTATCTGAATTGACTTGATCAAAATTGATGAAACTTGCTATGTACATTAAAGACACTATAATACAATATTATTGAAAATCATTTAGCATTTTCTCTTCAGCCAATTCCTAATTTGCATATTCAATGAACTTTCCTAATTAGAGATATATATCTGAATCAACTTGACCAAAGTTGACAAAACTTGCTACATATATTGCAGATACCATGATACAACATTATTGAAAATCATTAGGCATTTTTACTCAAGCCATTTCCTAATTTACATATTTAATGAACTTTGCTTATTAGGAATATATACTGGGGTTTACTTGATCAAAGTTGGCAAAATATGTACATTGATGATTATACCAGGTTAAAACAATATCAAAAGTCATTTCACAGTTTCATGTCAGTTAATTTATAATTTGCATGTCTAATGAGCTTTCACAGCTCGGCATATATGGCTTGAAGGACTTGGCCAACGGTAATTACACTTGCTATATAAAGTGGTGATACAATGACAGCAGTAAAAGAACTTTATTATTTTTATTTCAGCTAATTACATATTTGTATACTTCATGACCTAATCGGCGGTGATAATTGTTCATTATGTTGATCATAATACTTTCAATGAAGTTTCAATCATGTGGCAAAGGTTAAACTTTACACATAACTGCAATATATAATCAAACACGTGAGCATTTTTGGTTCATATCTGGTTATAACTAGAAACAGTCTGCCAATCGGTTCTGTATATTTGGTACATTGGTAAATCAAACCTGAGTGTGTAATTAGACTGTTACCAGCCATCACTTGTTTGCTCACGTGTTCACACACGTGAGCATATGTCGCAAGATGTCTTTCTGTCTGTCTGTCTGTCTGTCTGTTGGTCCGATATCTCAAAAACGGCTGATCAGATCAGAATCAAATCTGGTAACAAGATTCAGTTAGCAAAAGGCAAGAACTGATTAGTTTTTGGTGAGTGTGGCTTGCATACTTTTTTCTCATTTGCATAATTAATGATTTAAAAAAACAGACATACATTAAAAACAACTGCACACAATTAGATGAGATTTGCTACAAATGTTGATCATACCAAGATGTATCAGCAGTGGGAACCATTAAGGGGTGACATGAAAGATAGTTGCTAATTTGCATACTTGATGAACTTTCCTAATTAGGGATATATATTTGAATTGACTGGACCGAAGTAGATGAAACTTGCTATATATATATTAAAGATACTATGATTAAACATTATTGAAAGTCATTTAGCAGTTTTACTTCAGTCAATTTCGAATTTTGCATAGATAATGAACTTTCTTAATTAGGGATCTATATCTGAATTAATTTGATTGTAGTTGTTGAAACTTGCTGTATACATCAAAGATACTGTGATATAACATTATTGAAAGTCAAAAGACATTTTTACTTCAGCTAATTTCTAATTTGCATATTAAATGAATATTCATAATTAGGGATATATATCTGAATTGACTAGATCAAAATTGATGAAACTTGCTGTGTACATTAAAGACAGTATAATGCAATAATATTGAAAATGATTAAGCATTTTCTCTTCAGCCAATTCCTAATTTGCATATTTAATGAACTTTCCTAATTAGGGATATATATCTGAATTGACTTGACCGAAGTTGACAAAACTTGCTACGTGTATTAGACATACTATGATACAACATTCTTGAAAACCATTAAGCATTTTTACATCTACCAATACCTAATTTACATATTTAATGAACTTTGCTAATTAGGGATATATATCTGAATTGACTGGACCAAAGTTGATTAAACTTGCTGTATACATTCAAGATACTATGGTACAACATTATTGAAAGTCATTAAACATTTTTTCTTCAGCCAATTCCTAATTTCCTTTTCAATGATCTTTTCTAATTGGGGATATATACTGGGATTTACTTGATAAAAGTTGGCAAAACATGCTATGTACATTGATGATTATACCAGGCTAAAACAATATCGAAAGTCATTTCACATTTTCATGTCAGCTAATTTATAATTTGCATATCTAATGAGCTTTCACAGTTCATCATATATGGCTTGAAGGACTTTACTGATGGTAATTACACTTGCTAGATAAAGTGGTGATACAATGGCAGCAGTCAAAGAACTTTAATATTTTTTATTTCACCTAATTACATGATTTGTATACTTCATGATCTTGTAGGGTTAATCGGCGGTGAATATTGTTCATTATGTTGATCATAACACTTTCAATGAAGTTGCAAACACACTTGAGCATTTTCAGTTCATATCTGGTTTTAGAATTTTTCTATCAAAATAAGAAACAGCCATCTTGGAGTTAAAATTTTCACTGAACTCTCTACATCAATGAATCAAGAACTTAGTATCGTTTGAAGACAGTTCAGGAAACTAGGTCAACTCAGTCTCATGCACGGAATGATCAGCTGATCGAGCGACCACCTAAAAGAGTTTATCAAACAGAATTGACAAACGCCGACTAAAAGGCAAATTTGACCCAAATATATTTTCCCTGGATTTGAGAGTGTCGATAATTTCTACAAATAAAAAGAAATGAATCAAAATAAACCTCCCGAGACGGCTAAATATGTGCCGTAGCGAAATGCGGAAGTAGTGTACACGCTGACCTTTGATCAGTTGACCCCGGTAGTTTGTGTCGTAAAATTCGCCGATTAAAAAGCAAACGTGCAGAAAAAAACAAAACAAAATACAGGTGCCGCCAACTGGTATAAATTTCATGAATTTCGCAAAATCATCACAAAACACGTTTTGAAGGCTGATATACCGATTTTTCCTATTTTTGACCTTGACCTAAAATTTGGAGGGGAAAGTGAGAGCTGTTCGTAACTGCCCTCCCACTGGCATACACTGAAAATGTGCCCTCCCACTGAATTGTGATGCCCACAGCCCTCCGGTATCTACAGTCTGCCGGCTCCCCACTACCCACAACAATTCAATCTCCCAACTACTAAAATTCGCCATTGCCGACTCAGTAGATGCCCACTAGGCAACGCAGATCAACACAAAACCATGCCAGTAGTTAGCAGTATACTTTGAACATTGCTCCCCTCTAAGTTAGGTGCTTAATTTCTCCTCAAGTTCTATTAACCACGCCGCTTTCCCCTCCCTCTACGTATTTTCCGGTGCCCACTGTCAAAAATTTTCTCCCCGCCCGCTGAAAGTAATGAAATTTCTTCCCCGGCCACATTAAATATCGATATTTTCTCCCCGCCCGCTGATTAGTTTTCAAATTTGCCCGCCCGCTAAAAAACTTCGCACGAACACCTTTTTGCACAAACAGCTTAGTTGGCGGCACCTGAAAATAGGAATATTCACAAATTATTATACCTTTCGTGAGTAATTTACAGCCTAAAACCCACATTTTGTCATGCATAGGGCTCAAAAACGTACACGGCAAATCAGAACAAACTCTGGCAACGAAACCCGTTTTGAAAATGACATTGACAGCTATGAGCTTACGAGCTGTAGGATTTTTTATCTCCCAACGAAACCAAAAAAACATCCTGCCTCGAAAAAATAGCATAGGAGTGAAGAATATTTTATTGTTCCTATTGTTTTCATGTTTCTGAACGGAAAATGAGAAGGGAGTAAATTTGACAGTGCCGACAGAAAACCGTAGCTCTAAGCGGATCGTGCACTGTTCGCGTTGAACAGTGGCCTGCTGTTTTCGCGCCCGATCACCGTACAACAACTTCAGTCATGTCGAGACGGAATTTTTGCTCAAAAAGCTAGGGTGGATCTCGTTAATAAAATTTATCAAAAATGTGTTCTATTACTAGTAAAAGTACTGATCTACCTGATTATTTACAACTCAAATCCATACCTGCGATGTATAGAATAGTAAAACCTTTCGGAAGACTTTGACCTGAATATATTTACATGTCGTCTATGACGTCCCGTACATTTCACATATCATTTTACAGCTCATTTCATTGGCTTTCATGTGAAAAAAGCTGTACACCCATAGGCTACATCCTGGCTTTTATGTTTATTAAAGATACCCCCGCTGTCTCTTCGATGCCACGTATTGTTGCAGTCATGCACAGACAGACTTTGGCCCACTTTCCCGGTGGGAGAAAGAAGATATCAAAGAACGACACAAACAGATAAAGTTTCGAAGCTCGAAGAAACGAGAGCTCACTCAATTTTTTGACATTTTATTTTTATCTGTGAGATCTAGAAAGTGAAATATGAAAGGTTTAAAAATCGATCCGATCAGATCAGATTGTATAGTGTGCGTCGTTTCTAACTTGTCACACCGCGCGTAGCAGTGCGTCACTAATCCGCAGGTTCTGGGGCCCCGTTGTCTTTCGCGTGAGAAATTTTCGTAAATTTTGACGGTTTTCTTATGTTCAATGATAATATAGTGAAAATAACAGACTCCGCCCTGACTATTAACGTTTATTTATGGGTGCGGGCTCGAGGAAAGCCAAATTAACGGGCTCGTTGGCTTCACCTTTTAGCTTGTCAAGCTGTGGTAAGTTACGTGATAAAGAAGTGTTAATGTCATTTCCAGACTCTTACGCAATAAGAAAAACCAAACTACACACATACTATGGGTGATGCGGTGCTCCCTTACTATGCTGTGCTCCCTTACTGACTGCAAGCTCCCGCTTATATTGGAAAAGCAGGGCTTTAAAGAAACAAGAAATCTAATGACCATACAGGGAAACTATGCAAATCTCATAATAATAAACTATGATGTCAAAAAAACACACAATGAACTACAAAAAATGAGGATATAGCTGTCCAGGAAGAACCAGAGATAAAACCCTAGATACAAAACAAAATTAGGTAAAAACTCTGGAAACCTTTACTCAAATACTATACCACATATGCTCACATCGTCGGGTATCGTCTTAATAAATAGGACTAATTTCCTAACGGAAATATATACATGACAGAAAAATTAGCGATACAATATAAGAAAATTAATAACTACAGTGGGAAAATATTAAAGAGGCACTCCCACTTGGTAAAATTTTTAAAACACATTTTTTTAATGCCAATGGTCGATATTTGACGTGGCGACTGCATGCGGATCGCGAGATATCGATAAAACATATCCTCAAAAAAGTGAAAGTTTGAATTCCGGTGGCCCACCTAAATTTAGCTTCCAAACATCGAACGTTCGGCACTGGGGCCATTGTCAACAAAGCTATGGAGTACGAGTCTACGCTGACGCTGTTGTACGCCACAGTACCACTCGCGTTGGTCACCTTGATCGGTCATGCCCAGTAGGGGAAAGCTGAGTCTTACTGACTCGGAGAAAAAACGAAAAACAAATTCTGCTGATTCCACTAGAATTCGCATAGTTGACTAGCATGGATAATTGCAATTGATACATAGCTGCCGCGGCTATGTATCGAACCACGCGTAACTGTGTGGCAGACGAGAAAATGTAGTCATCAGAGGCGACTGATATTTTACACGTAAAATCTGATATCTATGTAGTATTGGTTAAAAATATAATAGAACGGACTGACAATAATGAAAACGACAAAATTACCTGAAGTGAAGGCATAAGGATTGGGAGGTAAAATTGCGTTGTTCGAACTTATTATGGACTCCCTAGAATATCGTAAATCAGCACAACAACGAACCTTCCGGGGATTTCGGGTCATAATCAGAAACGATCGTAAAACTTCGGGATGTGAAAAATACGCTCGGGAAATGACATATTTTTATCTATATCTCGCGATCCGCGCGCAGTCGCCACGTAAAATATCGACCGTTGGCATTAAAAAATGTGTTTTAAAAAATGTTACCAAGTGGGAGTGCCTCTTTAAAACTTACAATGTCGTTTATAACTATGCTTTATGGCCCTAAACATGTACTGAGAGAAGTAAAGCTAGACTAAAATCAAACAGCTCTCAAAACTTCATAAATACACCACAACAACAATACAACACCTGTAATAAACCACATTCCAGTCACTTGATTGGCACCGCACTGGCACGTGACATCTTGACAAGGCAATAATATCCCGCCTTACTGCGAACTGAGGGAAATTCAATTTATGTTAATGTAAGTAAATCACCAGATTTTTCGGGTTCTCTGTTCTCCCAATTTCAAGATTTTCAAAGAATTCAACTCCACTCTGGCTGGGTCAAATGTTCGTAAATTTTCACATGTTCTTTAAATGCTATATAACAAAACAACTATTTTGTTTTGCATTTTTACATTTTGAATAATAGGCATTTTAGTTTGTGAATCATGTTTAAAATCACTTTTTTTAGTGTCAATCTTTCAATCCATGCCATTTTTGAATGAGGATAGATACTGCAAAAATAAAATAGTCGTCCTTTTCTACAAATACTCTTCTTTAAATTGAAATATTACATTTCAGAAAATAGTGTCAAAGTTTTGAATTAAATTACGTTTTGTCATTAATACCAAAATTGAGGGTTTTTTATCCCAAATATACACCCCTTCATCCTTCGAGTAAAGTATTGCTACAATACTAAACTTTGGATTCTCTGCTTTTTGAAAATAAATAGTACGAGGGAGTTTCCTTGTCATCTTAGATGAGAAGCATTCCTCTGAAAAAAACTGTGATGTACCTTACAATTTGCAAACATCAAGGTTACTATAAAGAGTTTGACATGCCTTCAGTATTTTGAATTATTTGTTCACTATGTATTTGTACCGTGATCTATACTACAATAAGCTTTTGTTGGTGTCCTATTGTGGTTTTGCAAGTCAGTTATCAGCGTTACTTCGTAAAAAATTTATTGTACTTGATTGTAACGATTATTTGCAATATGAAAATTAAGGTCGCTATATTGTGTCATAAAAATATTTTGGTGGGAAAACTAAAGTAGAAAAGGCCAATATTTTTCAAAGGGTAGTTTAAAACTCTCGTTTTCAACATTTTTGTTATTTTTTGATAAAACTCGGTTGACGTATGTTTATTCACATGGACATTATTCTTATACCACCCGAAAAATCCTTAATGCCATGAAACACAAATATATAATGGTGAACATAATAGATACAGATAACAGTACGAAACTTACACAATTACAGAAAATGTATTCCAGAGACGCAAATTTCTCTTGACATGAACATTTCTTAACTTCAACGACATGATGATAATGCTCAAAGATACAATTAGTATTCATGAAAGTTGCTTTTCCCTCTACAATATCTTGTGCTTTAGCTTACTGTATGCCTCATATTACAGGCTTTCAGCACATTTCTGACACAGTGGTTGTGTTTCAATCATACTTGTTACAAAGATTACGTGTGAAAAAATTCTTAATAATGTCTATCACTTATAACTTGAATAATTTTAATTATTATCAGTCAAATGACATTTTATAGAACTATAATATGGATTCTTTTTATTCATTCAAAATCTCTGTCCATTATCACAAACTACCTATTTTAGTTTATCGATTTAGAAAATAAAAATACCTTCAAGGACAATGTGCTCATATTTGGTTTGAATTGGTCCATCAAGAAATATTTAAACCAGAAAAACAAGAATGACAAAAGTAAATAAGGTCTGAAACTTTAGGTACTGGAGGTCAACTTTAGGAACAGCCTTAGCAGAGGAATGTTTCAACACAGTCCTTCATGGTTTCAGCAGGTCTGCCAATATGCATCAGTTCATGAACAATGACAGGAAATGACTCAAGGTCAGTAAAGTAGCCTGTTTCAGTCACCACCACCACTCCTACACATAATAGGTACACTGCATACAAATAGGTTAAAGGTCATAGACCCCTGACTCAGATGTGTAGGCTGTTTCAGTTAATGCCACGACTCCCGCACATTTGCAGGATTTCCCCTTTTTCTTACCTCATTTGTATATTTTTGACGCTGACATGTTCATTTGAACAACGTTATATCCCAACCCCTGGGTCTACCTGTACACCAAATACCATGATGGTAGCTGCGGCGGTTTGGGAGCTTTTGCATGTGACGGACATACATACAGACATACAGACACCACAGACACACCGATATAAGCTCTTTTTGGTATTTATATACATACCAAATATGAGCTACAAACCAGAGGAACAACATTTTGTGTCATTGATTGTGTATTATACCTATCTATAAAAATTTACTGATAAATTTGTCAAAACTTAAAATAAATTTACTTTACCATGGCTTCTAGGATTCACCATGTCTGATACAGTCACATACGCATACATAGACAGTCATCACAGTCAACCACACTCTTTCACAGCTTACTGTGATGTGCTGACCATGCACACACTTCAAAATGAAAGGTTTATCACAGAAACATTATTTGGCAACTTTGAATACAATTTTTTTTCTGCTTTGACGGACATACACTGTAAAGCACCATTCAAGACATCAAAACTTCCAGAAAAATAAAACATTTTACCTGGTAATCAACTGAAATCACAGAACTTTTACGTCTACAAGTGAGTTCATTTTAAAAAGACTCACGATACAGACAGGTATTGTATCATTCCCAGTGTACTGAGATACTTTCAAAAGACACAGATCTTAACAACAAATTGGTTGAAATGATTATTGATACATATATGCCTATAATATATATAAAGTTTAGAAACTGCCAAGTGCTTTCATGATTTGAGATAAGTTACATTTTTTCACGATATGAAAATTCAAAGAATATACTTTTGCTTTGTATCTTTTGGGTCCCATGGATCTACCCCGGCTGAAGAAACTGACCAGTCCCTTATCCAATCGCTTAATCATATACACTCTGGAAAACCGAAATCACACACGTTTTTACAATTACTACTGGCCATTTAATTACCTTTGTCAAAGGCAAAGGTAACAAGAGTGAATATGACTAGGCCAACACTGAGCAATTAAAAGTCAGCACAATCCTAGGGCTTCAGTTGTCGTAGAAAAGCTATGTGAGGGTCGCCTAAGAAAGCTCTATTGCTTCTGTGATAAAGAGTTGATGCAGTATATTTCATGTGCACTAAGTTTACATTATCAATCGTAATATCAATATTTGTCATGTATACGCATTTGTTGAAAGTTATGAAATTTGTGGTAGTTATTCTCAAAATCTCTCAGCAAAACTTTGGTATTATTATTTTAAATTATTAATCTCTAAGAACTCAAGGCATTTTGCGGGTTAAGTTTTTGATATTCTAATTATATAAAACTGAATTATATGTGAACTTGCAGTTACCTTGAACTCATTTTTGTTTTTGTTAAGGAACAAGATGGTAGTAGCAGGAGCAACTGGTATGGCCATTGTGTACGCGATTCGCGACATTGTTATCTTCGGCATGGCTCTAGGCTTTGCTTTCTATACTACAATTAAATTGGATAAAGCACATCGTAAACAAGCAAATGCACCAAATGCTAATGATAATCAGTAATCATGTTAAAGATCAGCTTTCAAATAATAGTAAGTAACGTAGAAATGACAAGTGAAGTCTCAACATTTTGACAAAGTAGATATGTAAATTGCTCGGTCATTTTTCGATTAATGGTGTCATGAATATGAATATTAGATTAGACCGTTAAGCCTTGCTTGCAAGTATTGAAATTTTATAACTTTGGTGTCTCAAAGTGTTTGCAAGTCTTTCACAGTAGTATTCATACCTTAATTATCCTCCTTGCTGTTTTTTTACTGATCGCTACACATACGTTAAATTGCAACTTTGACATTCTTTCGAATTATTTTAGTATGATGTGATTGCATTTTCATCTGTTTTTGTAATTTTACTTACCGCATTGCCAGTTTTAATGGGGTACATTAATGTAGAAAATAAATTAACCCATAATTATCATGACTTACATCGTTTATGCAGAGGACAATTTTCTGTTTTGATGAAATATTCCTCAATAACGTCATCATTCTAAGATGTTTTCATATTTTGATGTTTTTACATTTTGCCTGTACTATTGAGTAGCGTCCTTAGTGCACCAACTTTCAAGTGCACAACGGTCATAACTCAAGTTACGTCCCCTTGTAATATCAGTTATATGACTTTTTAGTCCCCACGGACACCGTCCGGGGGGACTTATAGGTTTGGTCATGTCCGTGCGTGTGTGCGTGCGTGCGTCTGTGCGTGCGTGCGTGCGTGCGTCTGTGCGTCCGTCCGTCCGTCCGTTCATTCAGATATCTCAGAGATGCCTGAAGCGATTTCATTCAAACTTGGTACAAGGATTACTTCATATGTCATACAGATGCACGTCGATTTGTTTTGTGATACGATCCAATATGGCTGCCAGGCGGCCATTTCATTACGATTTTTTCATATACAGAGCCATAATTCAGGCATGTTTCAACTGATTTTATTCAAAGTTGGTACAAGGACATTGACCTATGTCATACATATGCACGTCAATTTATTTTGTGATACGATCCAATATGGCCGCCAGGCGGCCATTTTATTACGATTTTTTCATGTACAAAGCCATTACTGAGGCATGTTTCTACAGATTTTATTCAAAGTTGGTACAAGGACATTGACCAATGTCATAGCTATGCACATCAATTTGTTTTGTGATACGATCCAATATGGCCGCCGTGCGGCCATTTTGTTACGATTTTTTCATGTACAGAGCCATAACTCAGGCATATCTCAACCAATTTTATTCAAACTTGGTACAAGGACATCGACCTATGTCATACACATGCACATTGACTTGTTATGTGATACGATCCAATATGGCCGCCGTGTGGCCATTTTATTACGTTTTATCATGTCCAGAACCATAACTCAAACATGTATCAAGCAAATTTATTCAAAGTTGGTACAAGGAGATTGACCAATGTCATACATATGCATGTGAATTTGTTTTGTGATAAGATCCAATATGGCTGCTGTGCGGCCATTTTGTTATGATTTTTTCATGTACAAAGCCATAACTCAGGCATATTTCAACCGATTTTAATCAAAGTTGGTACAAGGACATTGACCTATGTC
The DNA here is from genome assembly GCA_001465055.1 of Ptychodera flava. NCBI lineage: Eukaryota > Metazoa > Hemichordata > Enteropneusta > Ptychoderidae > Ptychodera > Ptychodera flava. The sequence continues at coordinate 109,699 of LD347784.1, read as the reverse complement.
ATACATATGCACATGGATTTGTTTTGTGATTCGATCCAATATGGCCACCATGTGACCATTTTATTACGATTTTTTCATGTCCTGAACTACAACTCAGACATGTATCAAGCGAATTTATTCAAAAGTATTTTTATCACAGACCTAATGAAGAGGACTCTATCCTCTCTGAGGACCTGTAATCAAAGCACCCATTAACAAGTGGGGACTGTGTCATCAACGATGACTTGTTTACTCAAATATTTTCACAAAAGACGCATTTCACATACCTGAACAAAAATATATCAAAAACTCAATTTTGAACAAAGCATGAGCTACGTCACTCTTGCACAGGGCCATAATATGAACATTTGCTTTTTTCAGACCCCGGACAATATTATAACTAATAACAAACTGTGGCGGATTTAGTTTACAATCAATAAGAAGTTACAAAACAGTGTAATGTACTTAAAGGTATACAGTCACCTGTAATCTAAATATGCCCATATATGGTCAAAGGGGCGTTCCTTGGTATTCAAAATGCCCATATGAGGGCGCTGTTTTTAAAAAGCGGACACCCGCTTAAAATCTGTGATTGGTTAGATTTTCTCTTTCCATGGTAACTGTGGCAAAATTGGAACAGGTGACAATATACCTTTAACTGAGCTCGAACAGCACAGAAACTCTTCTGAATTGGATCATTGATTATCTTAATCCTGCCTTTTCCTATTTAATTCTTTTAAATTTACAATAATGTAAGTTAAGTATTATTTATATTCATTTCTTTTCATTTTTTGCACAACGAAAATGAATATGTACTAATGATTTTTAATGACTTTGTTCAGCGAGGATGCTGATTTTTTTAAAATGGGGAGAGAGTCAAAGTCTGCGATGGGATAATGAATCACGAACAAGTATATTTTCCAGTTGTTAGCAAGTGATACGAACGGACATTTTATTATGTTGATTTTGCAATTTTCGTTATTGTGTAATATTTTCCAGGTCAGCCTTCTACTTGTCAGCATTTTACATGTCAGCATCTTTGATTTTAGAAAGTAATGTATATGTGTAAGAAAAGTATAAAAAAACCAGAATTTTAGGGAGGAGACAGTGAATTAGAGATTTGATATTAGATGGATGAAGAAGTAATAAATCACGTTATCTTTGATACCCGACACCTTGTTTGTCTATTTCTGGCTTTCTGCAAAAGTTCTCTCATGGGCGATACCGTACACAAGTTGGATGTGTAGTTTACCCCGAAGTTACTAGTTATTAGTTACTGCTATTATTCCCTATTATTACACCTCACTCATTCAGCGTGCACTGCAATTGGTTAAACACGACTCACGTGACATGTAAAAGAACGTGATGATGCCCTCTGCGAACGTTATGATGCCCTCTGCATTTGATATTATATGGATGACGTCATTTTATATTGCGCATCCTTTCTGCGCGTAACAAATTGTCGTTCGCTTTAGTTGTACCACAGGCGGCCCATACACTATTGATAAGCTTATTATTGCGTTTTTCTCAGTTTTCTCTGTCATTGTCAGTCCCTCTCCTTTTCTTCATGCTCTGACTGATCGTAGTAAATAAAATAAATGACTACATAGCCTAACCTATAGCCTCTTAACTCTTTATTAATTTTACACCCCATTACAAGGACGTTTATCTCTCATATACACATCTTGTAATTAAGTAGTCAACACAACTAATTATGCTAATCCGTGGGCTTATCAAGGGTTGGTCAACATTGCAAAGATAGAGATGTAAATGAAAAAGGAGTTTTAGCAACCTTTCCTATCTTTTGCGATGTTGACTAACCCATAAAATCCCTGATAACTCCACGGATTAGCATAATTAGTTGTGTCGACTAATTAATTACAACATGTGTGTATAAGAGATATACGTCCTTGTAATGGGGTGTAAAATAAATAAAGAGTCACAGAGGCTAGGTTAGGTTATATAACTATTTATTTTATTTACTCCGATCAGTCAGAGCAGTCAGATCAGTCAGAGCATGAAGACAACACTGAAGAGAAAATGATAGAAAAAACAGTGAGAAAAACTCAGTAATAATTTTTGGGCTGCCAGTGGTTGTACTTGCTGTCGAATTATGGATGCAAAACGTCATGCAGAGCTGTGTCACCAGCACAGTTAGACGATATTTTGATTTAAGTACAGCAAACGAACGAAAATGGCAACAAGGAATGCAATTTCTGTGTTCAGCGACTATGCAAGCAACAAATTTGGATACGCCACCGAGGAGATCGGCAAACTTTCAGCGGCAACCCTAGACTCGGCCACAGGTTATCGTAACGTTGCTTGGATAGTCGTTCGAGGCGGGCGGCCGCATGTGGCCGTTACTTGGACTCGGCACTGACAACATTTTACGCTAAGGTCCGGACTCAGAAAGGCGAACTGTACTATAGGAAGTCTTTAGAATCTCTTCGCTATGGCATCCTGAGTCTTTGCATGTTTGCTTGTTCGATGTAATAAAAATAATAGCACATGAGAGCGAGGGCAATATCACGATTTATTGCCTGCCCAAGGGATGGTGGTCATGATCGAAATACTGATGATGCCCTCGCCTACGGCTCGGGCATCATCAGTATTGGGAAAGTACATCAAATAATTGGGAAAGTACATTAAATAATGCAAAAAATGCAAACTAGGGCTTGGCTGAAGTAAAGCTTAATGACTTTCAATAATTTTATAGAAATAATGGGTATATATCTTGATTGACTCAACCAAAGTGGACGAAACGTGCTATGTACATGGAAGATACTATGATACAACATTGTTCATAGTCATTAAGCATTTTTACTGAAGCCCATTCCTAATTTACATATTGAACGTACTTTCCTAATAAGGGTTATATATCGTGATTGACCGAGCCAACGTTCGAGAAACATGCTATGTACATTGATGATACTAGGTTAAAACAATATTGAAAGTCATTTAGCATTTTCACTTCAGCTGATCACTAATTTGCATATTTAACGAAATTTCCCGATTAGGTATTTATATGTACATCTGAATTAGCATGATCAAAAAATGTCTATTTGAGATGGAGTGATATAACAATCATGAAAACTGTTTTTAGCTACTATAGACTATAGTCTATAGAAGCTATTGGGATGGGTATCCGTCCATCGTCAGTCGTCAGTCTGTATGTATGTATGTATGTATGTATGTCTGTTTGTGAGGGGTCCGTCCACTCAAATATCTTGAGAACCGCAGTACTTACTGATTTGATATTTGTTGTGTAGATGCAAAATATGATTATGAGAAATTTTTTTTAATTTTTTGTTATTGTTGAAAATATGCAAATTAGCACAAAAAGGGCGTTTTTGGTAAAAAATCTTCTTCTTCATAACCGCTGGTCAGACAGCTTTGTTATTTGGTATACAGGTCCCTAAGGATAAAACAACTTATATTTGTTCAAATTGTGATGAAATATGCAAATTTGTATTTTTAAGGATTTTTTTGTCATTTTTGGTCAAAAATTTATTTCATCAAAACCGCTCATCTGACAGCTTTGATATTTGGTGTACAGGTTCCTACACATGAACTAAATATGATATATTGAGAATATGATGAAATCTGCAATTTTGTATTTTTGCCATTTTTGGTCAAAAAATGTGTTTCACAAAAAATACTTGTCTGATGCCTTCGATATTTGTTATACAAGTTCCTAGGGGTTGTCTTAGTGTAATGTATTGAAATTTGATGAAATCTTCAATTTTTGTATTTCTGGGTCATTTTTTGCCATTTTTGGTCAAAATGTTTGGTTCTCAAATGTTACTCATCTGATAGTTTTGGTATTTGATATACAGGTTCCTAGGGTTTATCTTAATGTAATATATTGATATTATGATGCAATCTTCAATTGTGACTATTTTTGCAGCTAATTTTGCCATTTTTGGTCAGACCATCCTGAAATGAGCTATCAAAGATACCCACCTTTGTCATCAACACGTGTCACAAAAAGTTATTCTCTACATAACACAGCGGAGCTCTGTCGACTGTTAGGTTGCTTGTTTTTTTCAAAACCACTGGTCAGACAGCATTAATATTTGGTATACAGGTCCCCTAGGATGATCTTAGTGAGATAATGTCATACAGACAGGAAATACTCAATTTTGTATCAATGTTTAAAGTAGCTTCAGGAACATTGGCCCTATGTTTTGGGATATATTACAAAGATGAAAGATTTATTTTGCAGCATTAGTTTTTCTCATTTTGATTTTTTAAAATGACACCTGATCATGATCTCTCACAACCTTTACTTATTTCATGATATTTTCATGATTGTGGGAAGGTTTGCTTCAGAAATATATGATATAAGTAAAAGCATGCACAATTTTTTCTAATATAATTTACACGTACTTTCTGATTAGTACTGTGAACGATCAATCCACATTGATTTTTGTCTGATAAAATTGTTTGTAACACTACTTGAAACACGCTGAAATATTGGTCAACTGTACACAACCCCACCACTCTCTCACACACACAAAGTACTTCAAGTGCAAAGTAATAATATTTGTTTACACTTAAGGGGACGCTGCACCAAACACAGCGTGTCTTGCTCAAAAATCACTTTTTTTGCAACTATTCGTTCAATTTTAATTAATTTATGAACCCAATATTAAAATATTGACTGGTTTCACCTTTTAGCTTGTCAAGCGTGGTAAGTCACGTGATAAAGAAGTGTTAATGTCTTTTCCAGACTTTTATGCAATAAGAAACACCAAACTACACATGTTGAGGTGCGGTAGTTCATTGCGTACGGTGCAATGATATAGCGAGAGGAAGCGATGGCTTGTTTCAGTACAATCACTTTCTTTATTGGTCACCAACACGTGCAGTGGATGAACATCACTTGCCAAGTCTGCTTTGTCTTGAACACACACTAACAGAAAAACCCCACCCAGCTGGTATAACACATACATGCATAATGAGACTATCATTTACATAAATTATAATATCATTGACCGTTGCATCACAAAGAAATTGACCTTTGTGGATAAAGTTCAGTTTACTCTAACACCCCCTCTTAAACTGAACTTTCTAACTTTAACACATTCAGTTTACTCTTTGAAACTGGTTTGGTAAATACATCAGCCACATTACATTCGCTTTCAATGTAAGTTAGTACAAATTGACTGTTGTGGACTTCATCTCTAAGAAAATGGTATTTGATGTCAATGTGTTTTGACCTCTTACGATACACTGGGTTTTTAGCAAGTGCAATGGCACTCTGGTTGTCGACGAATATTTCAGGTGTTTTCTCTGTGTGCCCGTGCATGTCAGAATACAATTGTCTCAAGAATTTTCCTTCTTGGACAGCACTGGCTAATGCAATATATTCAGCCTCACAAGTGGATAAAGCAACACACTGTTGTTTACTACTTTTTCATGAGATAAGTGGCCCACCCTTGCTTAAGGAAAATGCATAACCTGAGATACTTTTTCTATCATCTGAACCTGCCCAGTCTGAATCATAGTAACCTATTAGAGTTGGTTCAGTATCTGATCTACAGTATTTCAACCCAAAGTGTTTAGTACCCTTTAAATATCTCAGCACATGCTTTGCCATGTTCAAATGCATTTCTGTCGGTCTGGACATACACTGGGATAATTTTGTCACAATAAACGAAATATCTGGTCTTGTAGTTGTCATTAAATAAATCAAACTACCAACTATCTCTCTATACAACCTTCCATCTACCAACTCTGGTGATGGTTCATTCATGGCTTTACAAGCGCCTGGATCACAAGGTGTACATTTGGGTTTACAATCACTCATTTTAAATCTCTGTAACATGTCATTTACACTTTTTTTCTGTTTCATTACAATGCAATCTTTACCACAATCAAATTCAATTGCGAGAAACCATGATAAAACTCCCATATCTTTCATATTGAATTTCTGACTTAATGATGCTTTACATTCTACTAAAGCGGTATCATTGTTGGCTGCTACAATAATGTCATCAACCCAAATAATTAGGATGATCTTATTGCCATTACTCTCTTTTGTGTACAAACAGTAGTCAACTAAAGACTGTTGAAAACCCTCATTAATCAGATGAGTGTGTAACATCTGGCTCCACATTCTACCTCTTTGTTTCAAGCCATACAGTGATTTCTTAAGTTTAAGAACCATATCTTCTTTGTTTCTAGTTACATAGCCATCTGGTTGTTTCATATAAATTACACAGTCAAAAGGAGCATGTAAATATGCTGTCTTAACATCCATCTGATGTACAGTAAGACCTTCATTCATTGCTAATTGCATTAACATTCTTACTGATGTCATCTAGGCTGTTGGCGCAAATGTTTCGTGATAATCAACATCTTGTTTCTGAGAAAAGCCCTTAGCAACAAATCGTGCCTTATATTTCTAAGTACCATCTGGATTCACTTTAATATTATAAACCCATTTACCTCCTACTACATTTTGGTCTTTTGGCAATTTTACCAACTCAAACGTATCATTCTCTCTTAGTGCTAATATTTCGTCATCCATTGCTTTCTCCCACTTACGTTTATCAGGTGAATTAACAGCTTCCTAATAAGTTTGAGGTACATGACACATTTTGTAACAATAATGAATATATCTCTCATCATCTTCCATAACTGTTACATAATCTTTGAGATACTCTGGCCTTCTAGTAATTCTTATAGGTCTAGTCTTAACCTTTCCTTCCTTTTGTGTCACATCGTCCAAGTTTTCTTAACTACTTGAACCCGAAGTTTGACCATCATCTGGTACAATCGCCTTATCAACATCCTGTGTGTTTTTAACTTCTGTACCTGTGCTATCTGTGACATCTTTCCTGAATATCATTTCATCATCATACACATTCTTGTTATCACTTAACTCTTGTACAAATTTGACACATCTTACTCTTCTTACAGAATTATTTTCTTTAAAATACACTAAGTATGCTGGGCTTTCTTTGTCATACCCTACAAAAGTACCCTTAATACATCTCTGATCAAGTTTTGACTTAACTTGTACATATGCATAACACACAGATCCAAATGAATTCAGATTACTTAATTTAGGTTTCTTGCCTGTTATACATTGGAAAGGGGTCATTCTTATTCTATGGTTATAACATCTGTTTCGTGTACAGGCGGCAGCCATTACTGCATATGTACAGAACTGCTTGGGAAGTTTGGACCCTTATAACATACATCTGCCCATTTCAAACAGTGTACGCCAACTTCGCTCTACTGTACCATTTTGGTGTGGTAAATATGGTGCTGAAAACTCCTGACAAATTTTATTCTTAATCATAAGAGATCTTAATTTGTCTGAGGTGAATTCAGTCCCGTTGTCACTTCTCGGCCTCTTAATCACACCATAAGGTGCACTCTGAGCCAAAAATCTTACTGTGGCTATAATGGTATCACTCTTATTCTTAAGAAAATACACAAAGACTGTACCCGAGTAATCATCGGTAAAACAAAGAGCATATTTGAAACCATCTCTTGCAACAGGATCAATTGGCCCTGCTAAATCACAATGTACAAACTCCATGGGCTTGGTGACACGTTTATCGGCAACTCTATTAAACGTTTGAGTCATTTTCCCCTGAATACATGTATCACAATCGAATTTTTCTTTATCGCTTATTATGAAACCTTTGGATACACCCTCTAAACTGATAACATCTTTAAAGTTACAGTGGCCCATTATTTTGTGCCTATCTTTCATTGATCTAGATGCCGTTTTACAGGAAACTTTGTTCAAGAAATACAATCTCCCATCTTTCTCAACATCAAACGTAGTGCCCTTTGCTTTCAAATGAGCACCATTGGGATAAAAACTTACTGACGCCCCAGTACTTGTTGCAGCTTGAACAGAAAAAATATCTTGTTGATAAGATGGTAAATACAAAGCATTCTCTAAAATAAAATCGTGAGATCGGCCATTTACATCATACAAAGCAACTTTCGCATTTCCTCTGCCCTTAACAACATCATTACTCTGGCTACCGTTTCAATTCTGTGCGCGACCGAACAACACGGTATGCGTGGAGCAGACGACACACAGACACAGTACACAAACACAGTACACACATACATAGTAATCGGAAAAGCACGAAGCTTTTTACTGAGCTATCAGACAGACTCGGGGACAAGTAAATATCCACCAGCAGAACTGTCCACTCAGGTTAAAGAAACATAAATTATACTATAACCCAAACGGGATTCGAACCCCCACACACTCACGGCACAGGTGTCCGGAGTTGCCGGTGTACATGCATAGAGAGAATAGCCCATTCTCTATGCATGTACACCGGCAACTCCGGACACCTGTGCTCACGACAACATCGCCTAGCTGCTAGGCCTCACACAAAACCAGTCGGCCACTGCCTCCAACCCAAAAGAGTTGGTCACAGTAACCGACTTAGATGTTTCAATTCTGTGCGCGACCGAACAACACGGTATGCGTGGAGCAGACGACACACAGACACAGTACACACACACAGTACACACATATATAGTAATCGGAAAAGCACGAAGCTTTTTACTGAGCTATCAGACAGAAATTCTCAATACCGTGTATCACTTATAACTTCAATAATTTCAATTATTATCAGTCAAATGACATTTTATCATTATAATATCAATCAATTCTTTTCATTCAATCAAAATCTCTGTCCATTATCACAACCTATCTTTTTTTAGTTTATCGATTTACAAAATAAAAACCAGAGGAACAACATTTTGTGTCATTCATTGTATCTATAAAAATTTACCGATAAATTTGTCAAAACTTAAAATAAATTTACTTTACCATTGCTTCTAGGACTCACCATGTCTGACACAGTCACATAGGCATAGATAGACAGTCATCACAGTCAACCACACTCTTTCACAGCTTACTGTGATGTGCCGACTATGCACAAACTTCAAAATGAAAGGGTTATTACAGAAACATTGTTTGGCGACTTTGAATACAAATTTATTTCTGCTTTGACAGACAAAGCACCATTGAAGACATAAAAACGTTCAGAAAAATAAAACATTTTACCTGGTAACAAGTCATCGACAATTACATAGTCCCCACTTGTAATAGGAGTATTATTAGTCTTGATGGGGCAGGGAAATGTGGTCTTTAAGAAGTATCACTGGAGTGTATATGTTGAGATCTATAGGCACATAGGTCTATGTCGTTGTTCCCAATATGAAACACATGAGGCATGTCTAAGTTATGGTTCTAAATCAGGAAAAAAGGTCAGACCTCTAGCTGTATTGGCCAGCCAAGAAAGATATATGCGCATAATATATGAGGTACAAGATGTGACATCTTAAGGTCTAATATCCTATCAAAATTGAAGGGTATAGAACTTGTGGTTACTGAGTTATGCATATATATATGTATAATCAAGGTCAAAGGTCATCAAGGTCACGTGACATTTTGAAAAAAAAAATTGTGTTGCTAATTAATCCGTATATGCCAAAAATCAGACCTCCAGCTCTATTCACTTGCCCAGAATTAGATATGTGCATAATTAATGAAGTAAAGCATGTGTTTTCATAAGGTCTCCCATCCTACTAAATATAAAGGACATAGCACTTGTGGTTACTTATTTATTGACATAAACGTATATTTTAGGTAAAAGGTCATTGAGGTCACATGACATTTGGTCAAAAACTTTCTATCCTATAGTTATCCCTATATACCAAAAATCAGAAATCCAGCTCTATTGGCTTGCTCAGAATTAGATATGTGCATAATTAATGAAGTACAGTATGTGGCATAATAAAGTCTTCCATCATACCAAATATGAAGGGTGTACCACTTGTGGTTACTGAGTTATGGACAAATATGTATATGGGAAATCAAAGGTCACCGAGGTCATGTGACATTTTGTCAAAAAAATTGTATTGCCAAGTTATCCCTACATACCAAAAATCAGACCTCTAGCTCTATTGGCTCGCTCAAAATTAGATATGCACATAATTAATGAGGTACAATATGTGGCATAATAAGGTGTCCCATCATACCATATATGACGGGTGTAGCACTTGTGGTTACTGAGTTATGGACAAATATGTATATTTGAGGTCAAAGGTCACCAAGATCATGTGACATTTTGTCAAAATATCTGAGATATCTGCGTGAACAGAGGGACATGACCCAATCTATAAGGCCCTGGACTTCATCCGTGGGGACTGAAAACTGTGTCACTGCATCCTTTTTGCAATATGAATACGATGAGAAACTAAATTTTTATTTTACTTGGCCTTATACATGGGATTCTACGGAGAGCTGACTTATACATGGGAATCTATGGAGGTGTAAACTAAAAAGTCGTCTAACACAGCCAAATTTGATCGCATTGTGAAACAAATCGACGTGCATCTGTATGGGGTAGGGTACTATCCTCTTGTGCAAAGTTTGAAAGAAATTGACCAGGACATGTCTGAGATATCTGCGTGAACGGACGGACGCACGGACGAACGCAAAGACGCACGCACGGACATGACCAAACCTATAAGTCCCCCGGACGGTGTCCATGGGGACTAATAAACTGAAATCACAGAACTTTTACATCTACAAGTGAGAGTTCATTTTAAAAAGACTCAAGATACAGACAGGTATTGCATCATTCCCAGTGTACTGTGATACTTTCAAAAGACAAAGATCTTACAGGATTCCACTGAACAATTATTGATAGGTATTAGTATATAAAGTTAAGGGATTGCCAAGTGCTGCTTTCATTATTTGAAAAATTTGTATTTTTCATGGATATGAAAATTCAAAGCATATACTTTTGCTGTATCCTTTGACAGTCTCTACACTTGACACTCAAATGACAAGTCATCGTTGATGACCCAGTCCCCGCTTGCTAATGGGTACTTTGATTACAGGTTCTGTGATAAAAATACTTTGATACAGATGGCACTCAATGGCCAAG